>CAUYQG010098663.1:0-15009 GCA_963574415.1 Tarsius wallacei
CAGGGTTCACTTATGAATGAGAACATGTAGTACTCAGTTCTTTGTTTCTGTGATAGATTACTGAGAATGATAGAGTCTACATCCATCAAAGTTGCTGCAAAGTCCATATTTACCCCTTCTTTATGGCTGTGTAATATTCCATTGTGTATATGTACCACATCTTTTAATCCAGTCTACTTTAGATGGGCAACACTGTTGGTTCCATGTTTTTGCCATTTTGAATCATGCTGCAATAAACAGGCGTGCTCAGTTATCTTTTTTGTAGAATGATTTGAGTTCCTCTGGGTACATTCCCAGAAGGATGTTTGCTGGGTCATATAGAGGGTTGATTTTTAAATATTTTAGAAATTGCCACTCTGTCTTCCACAGAGGTTGTACTAATTTACACTTCCACCAACAGTATAGAGGCATTCTCTTTTCTCCCCGTACTCTCCAGCATCTGTTGCTTTTTGAGTTATTGAGGATTTCTGAAATAACTAAAAATAGAACTACCATTTGATCCAGCAATCCCACTACTGGATATCACCTAAAGGAAAAGAAATAATTACATCAAAATGTTACCTGCATTCATGTGTTTATCACAGCACTATTCACAGTAGTAAAGACATGGAATCACCCTAAGTGTCCATCAATGGATGACTGAATAAAGAAAATATGGTGTGTATGTATACACACACACACACACACAGTGCAATACTGTTCAGCTATAAAAAATGAAATCATGTTTTTTACAGCAACATGAATAGAACTGGGGGTCATTAACTTAAGTGAAGCAACTCAGAAACAGAAAGTCAAAGAACAGAATTGTACGTTGTCACTTATAAGTGGCAGCTAAATAATATGTACACCTGGACATACAGAATGGGATAATAGTCACTAGAAATTTGGAAGGGTGGGAGAGTGCAAGAGGGGTTGATAATGAGAAATTGCTGATTTGGTACTATGTACACTATGCAGGTCATGATTACACTAAAAGCCCGGACTTTACCACTATGATAATATTTCTAGGTAACAAAACTGCACTTGTACCTCTTCAACTTGAACAAACTAAAAAAAAATGAAAATAACAAATAAGTAAAACAGATCTGAGAATGTTTGTTTGCCCTCACACCATGTAATGATGCAGAAATAAGCCACCATAATCCAGAGTTCTAATAAGACACTGAATTTGCTGGTGGTGCCTTGATCTTGGACTTTCTAGCCTCCAGAACTGTGATAAATAAATTTCATTGTTTAGGAATTACTCAGTGTAAGGTATTTTGCTGTATCAGCACAAACTGACTAAAACAATATTATATTTCTCTCATTTTAATGTGTTAATTTCAAGCAATTAAGAGAATTTTAATTCATATTTGCATGTAACTGGAATGTATTACCTTTGGTAAAATTTTAAAGACTGATAAAAGTACTTTTGTTGTTATGGTATCTTCTACATACTAATAAAAAGTGTATAAAATAGTTTTCAATTTATAAAGAGATACAAATAAACATCAACAAAATTCTCTAAGATTCTTCTGATGGAAATGTACATTGTGAATTTTGGGGGGGGGTAATTAAGCATGCAGCACTCCCTAAACTTATTTGACCATAAAACCATATTTTTTTAAATGGAACATTCACTTGGCATAAAATCTAGAAAATGCTAGAAAACCTATTTTTATACAGTGTCCCTAAATGTCCAGGAAAAGGGTTTTATTGTGTGAACGTATCAAAATTTTTGAATTAAAAATGCCAACAAATCTTATACAACATCCTTCTCCTTTAAATTGTGAGATAAAGAAATTGTAATGGCTAGTACTCTTCATTCGACATCGGTTATTCATATATTAAAGTGGTCTCCATTAATTAGAAAATGAATTTGAGGAGTATCCAATACAAACTACGTGAAACACTGTTGACTTCAATTTTCAATAAATAATACTTTACCTTCTAGCTTAGGTTTTAGGATGGCCAGCTCCACATTTGAGTTGGATGATTATATACTTTAATTTTCATTCATGAGCATAAGAAATATAAAAAAATGCCAGGCTCGGTGGCTCAGCCTATAATCCCACGCCTTGGGAGACTGAGGTGAGTGGATTGCCTGAGCCCGCTGGTTCGAGACCCGCCTGGGCAACTTGGCGAGACCTCAGCTCCACAATAAATCAAAAAAAAAAAAAAAATTAGCTGGGCGTGGTAGTGCCCGCCTGTAGTTCCAGCTACTTGGAAGGTTGAGTGGAAGGATCGCCGGAGCCCAGCAGGTCGAGGCTGCGGTGGCCGGGAGCGGCCACTGCACTCCAGTCTGGGCGACAGAGTGAGACTCCAGCCCAAAAAAAAAAAAATTGTATTAACACCTAGCTTAAATTCCAAATATACTTACTCTTTTTACTTTGCTTCTCCTCTCATTCCACGTCTATGACTTCATGTGATTTTCCAGTGACAGAGAAGGAAACAGAGTTTGGTGTGCAGCGAATCTGCACAGCGTGTGCATAAGCCAGGACAGTAACGCTGTGGTGACACTCGTGGGTGCTCTTGTAGGGTGGTGAAGGAGGACAATCTTACCATGGACAGTGTTCTGAATAGAACATCTCACAGTTCATTTTCAGTTATAAAAGGGATAGCGGTATTATGTTAGTAAAGAGAAATCTTTTGAAGTCTCGTTTGTAATATAAGAAGAAGGGTGATGGGGCTATTGAATACCCAGAGAAGTAGACCTCAGGGGCCATTTATTTATTTATTTTGGACTACGCAGTATCTGAATTTCTTTCATATGATGCTGACATTTCCTATTGTAAGGGCCCTGGTGGGATACAGCACCACCTCTGGTGAGGAAACTGAGTAGGGGCAGATGTTCTCTTTCCCTGGATCGAGGTTGACCAGTTAAAAGCTGCAGAGTCCAAGGGAGACAGATGCAATTGTTCAGATGTGGCAGTGTCCTGATTAGACTAACTCTGAGATATGTCCTTGCCTGTGAGCTCTGCTCTCTCAGCCCCCTTATATCCCACCAGTTTTTAGTATGGAATTACCAGCATTTCCTTCCCAGAATGTCCTTTTCTGCCCAGCTAAACCAGAAATGGTTTCTGTTGTTTGCAACTTTAAACCCTGCCCAATAGAAGTACTCAGTGCGTGATACTTACAACATGATGATGGACAACCCACGAATGGTAGTAACTATTGTTTTTCCTATTAATCTGTATGATTTTATTAACTGATATCAAAATCCGTCTAAGTCTCTTTCTATCAAGTACAATATTTTTAGTCTGTTCTGGAATGATCCCTCTATCTACTTAATTATTTTAGTTGTCTTTCCGTAAAAGCTTTCATGTTCTTCTCTGTCAGTTTGTGATACTAACAAAATTGGAGATTTCAGAATTCTTCAGAAATAGCTAGTGATGTCTTTGATATTTCAGCTCCAGATTTTGGTTGGATGGTATAAACTGATCTACCTTGAGTGCTACCATCCAGAAGTTCGTCTTAAAATTTTAAAAGTAAGCCGGGCTCGGTGGCTCAGCCTGTAATCCCGCGTCTTGGGAGGCTGAGGTGAGTGAATTGCCTGAGCCTGAGGGTTCGAGACCCGCCTGGGCAACTTGGCGAGACCTCGTCTCTACAATAAATCAAAAATTAGCCGGGTGTGGTAGCGCGCGCCTGTAGTTCCAGCTACTTGGAAGACTGAGGTGGAAGGATCGCCAGAGCCCAGCAGGTCGAGGCTGCGGCGGCCGGGAGCGGCCACTGCACTCCAGTCTGGGTGACAGAGGGAGACTCCAACTCAAAAAAAAAAAAAAAACGGGGATGATAATGATAAAACTTCCTTTATAGGGTTGTTGAAAGAACTGAACAGCTTAAGTCACACAAAGCACTTAGAAAGGCGCCTAGAGCACAGTAGGTACTCCATAAATGCTAGCTATGGAATTATGATGTGTTTCAATCTAGGGAGTGTTATGATTAGATTTGTGGTGTAAAATGATCACTCTGACTTCAGAAGGGGAAACGGTTTCTCAGAACTGCAGCTAATCCAGCTGTGAGTTTTTCCATTGTGGAGAACACTTGGATAAGGTGTATTAGTCGTGGGCAGGAGATGCGAGAGGGTTCAGTGTGGAATTGTTGAGAGTTTAGAACCGGAACACTCAAAAGAACCTGTGTGACCATTTTAATTTAACCCTCTCGTTGATCGTATGAGTAAACTGAGACTCCGAGAGGTGAAATGACTTACTCAAAGTCACCCAGCTAGTGGATAGCAGATGAGGGGTGAGTATCAGTTCCTTTGGATCTTTGTCCAGAGCTTTCTTGGTTCCTCCCCTTCCAGGACCACGAGGGAGTAGGTCAGTGATGGCTCAAGTTTGTTCTCTAGACCCTTTTCTCTTTTTTTTTTTGAGTTGGAGTCTCACTCTGTCACCCAGACTGGAGTGCAGTGGCCGCTCCTGGCCACTGCAGCCTCGACTTGTTGGGCTCCAGCAATCCTTCTGCCTCAGCTTTCCAAGTAGCCAGAACTCCAGGTGCGTGCTACCCTTTTCTCTATGACACGTCTCACTGAAGCCACAGGAGACACTGTGCTCTGTGTTTAACTGACCTCCCCAGGCACCATGCTCTTGTTATTGAAAGACTTTTGTTGATTTTGTTTTCTATCTTACCTTTCAAAAGATGAAAGGAGCTCTTAGTCGAGCATATTCTGTCTATTTGTCACTTTTTGAAGCAAATCCCTTAAGTGAAGTAAAAATCAAACTACCCTCTTGAATACAAGTGGTTTTTAGGAACGCGGACAAGCCGGGAAATGTTTGTTTCTCAGACAGCATCCCGTAATATAACCTTTTAAAAAGGACTCCAAGAGCAGCATTTTCACTGTGGAAAATGGGGAGCAATGTTGATGCTACTTCCGATCAAGGAAATCTGAGCGAGAAAAACTTTTAGGGTCTCTGGCCCCACCTCTCTCCGTCGATGCGTTGTTCATGGGAATGTAACAGGTGACCTTGTCTGTCTCTGGGCTGGTGACGGATCATGCGGCTTGGTGCTGGCATTGTTTGTTCTGCACCTTCGGAAAGATGATTTCATCCTCCTTTTGACCTGTCTGTGAAATGAGGAAGAATGAGTGACTTACACATACTGCTCTCGAGGATGACATGACACAAAGCATCCGAGAGACTTTTAACTCAGAAAACTGAAATCAAGATAGTACTGGTTATATTACTTTTTAAAATGCTTTTTCAAACTTATGGGCAAGAGTGTCATTTTTAAGGTAGAATTTGGGGCTATTAAAACTTGTAAATGTGTAACACAGTATTTGTCTGGTGGTCTAGTCCCATCGGTCTCTCGTCACTGTCAAGATGGAAATACTAGCAGTACAAGGAATATCACCTGAACCCCCTTCCCTAGAATCAGACAACCTAGGAGGCAGAGTTGGAATCATGCCAAAGGGCAATGGACATTTGTCTTTATAACTTTACCTACTCAATTTGCACTAATTCAGGGTAGAAGAACGTGCAAGTGAGGTCTCCTGTTACACAGTGAGACAAGAGGACTTCCATTTTTAGCATTCACAGTAGATTAATACCATGGTGGACCAGACCTCGTGCAAAGTGGGTGATTAGTGTTTGTTTTCCTAAGGAAGACGTTCAGGTTAACAGTGTATTTCAAATGTGTGTAGGAATAGACGGGAGAGTGAGAGGAACGAGACACTTTCAGCCAAGTAGGAGACCTTAGTGAAGAAGATGTCTGAGAGATATAAATATGTCATTGAATCAATGCTTTCATAATTTGTTATACGCATAATTATTATATAATTATTCACCACTTCTTGTTTATAACTGTCTATACCATCAAAAGATTTTCTCAACGACTTGCTGGGTGTAGCACAGTGGAGAATAGTAGTAAACTCCTGACTGTGATGGATATTAACGGGTAGCATCCATTCTCTGAAATACATTATCCACTCAGAAAGTCAGTCATTGTGTGAGACACTTGGTCGTTTTGAGAATAAATGGTTTGTTCATTTAAGAAAGATCCTAGAATTAGGAGAGCTAATCGCTGCCTTTGACCAATTTTCATTTTGTTAGGAAAGAAGTCCTTTCCCACATTTTCTCCATCATGAATTAAATTGTCAGTGTTGAACGTGACTTAAGAACTCCAAACTTGCCCTTCTCATCTTGTTGTGTTGAGGTGCGTTCTAGCCTTAGCCTTATCACTGTAGACCCTGTGACTTTGGGTAAGACACTAGCTTCTAACTTCTGGGTCTTCAATGGATGCAGGTACAGGGAGAATTGGTGGGCAGAACTTAGCTTTGGAGCACTTTTGGAAGGTTTTAAGCTTAAGAATGACATGAACTGGATTGTTGTTTTTTTTAACACTTCACACCGCTATGTTCGGAGGCTGTTGTAAAAACTGAAATAAGAGGTGATAGTGCCTCAGACAAGGGTGGTGGCAGAAATGGTGAGAAGGGGTTCGATTCTGGGTATATTTTGAAGGTGGAGCCAACTAGACTTCCTTGTCAGATTGTCTGTGGGATATGAGCAGAAAGAGAAGCCAAAGACAATTCCGAGGTTTATGGCCCCAGCAACTAAAATGATGGCGTCACAGCAACTGCAGTGGGAACATTGTAGGTGAATTAGGATTGCCTTATGTCACAGGCAGGCCGGGTGGATCTACAGTTTGGCTTTAACATATTAAGTTAGACATTTGTACTCATTTTTTATGGGTTACATGGCCTTCTTAGCTGAATGACCTCAAGGCTACCCAAGAGGCAAAGAGGCCATGAAAAGCGTGAGCATTAAAATCTGATGATCTCGGCTCCAATCTTACAGTCTCAACGGCTGTAAGATGGCTGCTCTAGCGCCAGGCATCCTGACTTTTCACAAATAAAATCAATGCAGAAAAAAAATATTTTTCATTTATCAGTAAGAGATCTTTTTGTCTAGATACTTTCTAGAAGACTTCTCATCCAGGACTAAGGGATATTCCCACCTCCAGTTTATGTAATCGGTCAGGATTCCCTGAGAACAAGTTCTCTTTTCCATATTGTAACAAACTCAAGATTCTGTTTGGAAGAAAGAGGGAAAGACTGGCTCTGGGGAAGATGTCTGCCACATTCAGTAATCCCACGTGGATGGAGTGTATTAAAGAGGAGAGTATTAAAAATTAAGGCTGACCTCATAAATGAGGAAACAGATCGTGAGGGATGAGAGGTCCTTGTATGTGGTGCTGAGGAGTCTAATCTTATCATTAAAAATGGGAAGTCATTTAAGGGTTTTAAGAAAGAAAGTGATTTACCAGGTTTAGAAATATATACAAATGGAATATATCTTATTTTTGTGATAATCCTACATATAACTATATTGTAAGTTACATAATTTTTGTTCAAATGTTTGTTCCTCATCCTGTTTTCTAACTTATCATCCTTCTCATTTGAAGACAAAACTCCTTCAGTAGCTAGTATCCTAACAAATACTTGTACTTGTGTACTCAGGTAAAACGACTCACCCAAATTTACATGGATGCATGCAGATGTCTTTCAATACCAGCTTTAATTCTATATTTGAGAAACTCTTTGGCTATTACTTCTTACCTTAATTATGTAGCTAAGGGAGCATATGCGATTTAATCTATTTATTGTTGGACAAATGAACTTTATACTTTGACTATCTCAGTTGGAAAAATAGAGGATTTTTTTTATTTGTATTAAGACAGGCTAGATTCTTTAAAAAGATTCTGTCTGCTGAAATGTCACTAGATCATGCATGTTACAAAAAGAACATTCTCCCCTAATTCCTTGACTCTCAGAAAGTATTGAAATCTACAGACTTGCTTTCAGCTCCCAGCCTCCCCAAGACAAAACTGTGAACCTGAAAGGCAACAAAGTCCTGAAGATTAGTGATGTACTAGGGAAATTAAGCCATAAACAACCAGTAGTATATCATAATACATGAATGCTCTAGGAAGAAGTCATTTTCACTGTAATATGATTCCAGATTAAGGTCAACAGAATATGAGCTCAGAAGAAAAAAACACTACCAAACCTACAAGATAAAAAATCATTACAGTCAGCAAAATCAATAAACAATATAGTTGGTCACCAAAGACTCTTAGATATTAAGGTTATTATGTTTCATATGTAAAATAAACATGTATAAAAATGTTTCAAGAAGTAAAGTACAAAGAAAAAAAAAGTAGATCTCCCATTTGATCCAGCAATTCCACTACTGGGTATCCACCTAAAGGAAAAGAAATACTTATATCAAAAAGATACCTGCACTTGTATGTTTATTGCAGCACTATTCACAATAGCAAAGATATGGAACCAATCTAAGTGCCCATCAATGGGTAATTAGATCAATAAAATGTGCTATATATGCACAATAGAATACTACTCAGACATAAAAAAAGAATGAAATCACGTCTTCTGCAGCAACATGGATGGAATTGGAAGCCATTATCTTAAGTGAAACAACTCAGACACAGAAAGACAAATACCACACATTCTCACTTATACTCATGGACGTAGAGTATGGACAGATAGGCAATGGAGATTCGGAAGGGTGGGGGAGTGGGAAGGGAGTCGATGATGAGAAATCTTAACAGCCACAATGTTTGTTATTCAAGTGATGCATACACTAGAAGCTCTGACTTCACCACTACTCAAAATATCCATATAACGAAATTGCACTTATACCCTCATACATTTATACAAATAAGAAGCAAATAAAGAAAAGAAAGAAAGAGAGAAGGAAGGAAGGAAGAGAAAGGAAGGAAGGAAGGAAGGAAGGTCAAGAAATAAAAGATCACCAAAATACTAGGTACATTTGTAAAAAACCAAATTAGAAATTTTAGGTATAAAAAATAAAATTTTGTATTAAAAACTTAATGCATAATTAAACAGAATATTAGTCACGGGTGAAGAGAGTATTTTTAAACATGAATATAAACCTGAATAAATTATCTGACAACTACATGGTGAAACAAGAAGTTGAAAGATATGAAACAGAGGATAAGAAATATGGAAAACAGACAAAGTTGTGTGCGTGTATGGGTGTGTTTATATATTGCTGTGGTTTGAGTGTTTGTCCACCAGAATTCATGTGTTGGAAGCTTGATTTCCACTGCAACTGGAGCCTCGTAGGAGTTGTTTGGATCACAGAGGCAGAGCCCTCATGAATGCATTAACATTATAGCAGGAGTGAGTTACTTACCCAAGAGCCGGTTGTTGCAAAGTGAGTTTGCTCCACATTCATTGCTGGTGTCTGCTTTCCCTTCTGCTTTTCTGCCATGTTACAATGCAGCACAAGCTCCTCACCAGAAGCCAACCAGATACCACTGCCCAATCTTGGACCTTCCAGTATCCAGATCTGTGAACCAACAGACACTTTATGGATTATCCAGTCCTTGAGTATTTTATTATAGCAACAGAAAACTGACTATATCAGTTATCCTAATAAATGTAAATGATCTAAACTTTGACGTAAAAGGTAAAGATTGTCAGTTCTGACAAAAATAAAAAAATGAAGTCCATGTTGTTTATAAAAAGGCACATAAAAATATAAGGTCACAGAAATGTTATCTGCAACACATAACTACTTGAGGAGATAGAAATGTTTTGCTCACCGTTTTATTGAAAAGCGTATAGAAAATGCATAATAAATATTTAGCAAATGAACTAATTAGCCAGTTATTGAATTCAGACTGTAAAGTTTCATTTCATTATGTAAAAGGGTAGTATGGATTTACACAAATAAGATATGGACTAAAACAGAGGGCGTTGGAAGCAAAGAGAAGGCACAATGGCTATTGGCAAGCAATGCACAGTGTCAGCCTCAGTGGTAAAGCTAGAATTTTGATTGAAGTGTTCTAACTCATGACCCATTGCGCCCTCCCCTAGCCTCCTTGGCCTAATAGACTGCTGCTGATAATTCTGGTATCATCTGTGAGGCAGCACTTAAACACTAAATTTTGTTGGTATAAAATTTACTTAAGGGATAAATCGATCCCAGAGAAAAATAACAATAAAGTCTGGATACTGTGGGCTTATGCTTTAATCTTAGCACTTTGGGAGGCCAATGTGGGAGGACTGCTTGAGCCCAGGAGTTCAGGACCAAGTTAGGCAACATAGCAAGATCTTGTCTCTATAATAAAAATATAAAATAAATAATAAACAGAATTTCTTAAAAATGGCCAAGCATGGTGGCACATGCCTGTAGTCCCAGCTACTCAGGAGACTGAGGTGACAGGATCACCTGAACCCAGGAATTGAGGCTACACTGAGCTGTGATTGTGCCACTACCCGCTAGTCTGGGCTACATAGTGAGATCCTGACTCACAAAAAAACTCAAAAAGCAGAACAAAAAACCAGACATATATAGAAAATGTTTAATACTTCATATACTCATTGTTTTACCAAGTATCCATTCTCCCTTCTGATGTTTTTCTGTGATATCTGCAATGTAGTTGTCACACATAAAAGACTTTACTTCTCACTTACCTTCATTTATAAAACAAGACCAACATCTTTTCTGCCTCCTGATAGTTGACCTCTAATGCCCTCTGTTATGAGTGGGCATATTCTCTTGTAACAGAGTATAGCTTTGTTTTTACCCCTGAATATTTGAGTTGACTGTTAGAAGTGAAGTTTCTGTGTTTCTAACTTTATGTACTCTATGCTGAAAATTGACTTCTTGTTCTAGAAATGACTTTTCTAAAATAATCTTCCTCCTGAGTCCTTTTGCACTTCATTTTTACTTTAATAACTATTGTGGTTTCACCAGGAAGAAGTAGCCATGTGTGGATAAATATTCTTCAAGATACAGTAAGCGATTTTGCTGTCCAAAATTAACATGGCAGAAGAATACATTTCTATTGACTTACTTCCTCATTGTGTAGGATTAGACAGGCATGAGAAGATTTGTGGAAAAAACAACTATTCATGGAAAGTTATTATCTACAGGAAATTCTCCTAAACAATTCCTGTTTTTTATTCTGATAAGATTGTCTTTCAATATTATTTTATTTGCTGGGTGGAATCTACTCACCTTTGAGCCTTGTCTTACGTCCGATAAAGTACTCTAATTTATTGACCAAAAAACAGCTGCCCCATTTTGGTTTGGGGACTTTTAAGGATATCAGATTTAACTTTCATTCATTTATTTCTGCTTCCACAGAGTTGCAATCAATTCTGCAAGTGATTCATAAACCAACGTGCAGAACACATTGAAAGGTTTGTAGTTTGTAAGAATGACATTTCTCAAGTTCCTGCTTTTTTTTTTTAACCTGCATCATAGTTATTATTAGGCAAAGAAGTACACCTGTATCATCATGGAAAATAAAATAAAATTTCTGTATCATCATGGAAAATAAAATCAGGAGACTCACAGATGGAATTCAGTAGCATGTCGATAATGCTTGTCCGTTTGGAATGTATCTTCAAACTATATTTGACTATTTTCCTTTTGATGGTCAGATCATATGCATTTTTGTCCAAATATCTTAGGTGGCTTTCTGACAAAGCAAATTTGACATATCTGAAAAAAATGAGATAGATCTGAAGCTCAAATGAGAATATAAACAGATGCAGCTCAAAGGGCTATTATGAGAACTAAGAAGACCCACTGTGTGGAATGGTACAGGGTTGACTAGTCAAATCTCCATATTCTCATTTGCATTTGCATCCATGAAATGGTAGCTTCCTTCACCCCCATTTTCTACACTTAACCAAGTTGTTCATCAGTTCACAGTGAAAAATAATTGAAATTAATTCCAGAGTTGGGGAATCATCCTTACGACTCCCCTTCCCTCGCTCTTTGGCATCAGTTGATTCACTGAGATTTGCTTTCCTGTTTCATATTTCTGGAGTTTATCTCTTCTCGTCCCTAATGTTACTAAGACCTTCTTCCAAGTGAATGCTTCCCTCGTCTCTACGTGGTTTCCCCGTCCCTGCTTTTATGACTTCCTGTCTACCCATTTTCTGTGCTTATTTTACTGTTATTTTTCTAACTTCTTAAGGTGGATGCCTAGCTCAACAAATATTAGTCATTTTTCTTTTTTAATATAATCTATTAAAGCTGTGAACATTGCTATTGTTTAAACAGCAGCCCAAACATTCTGATATATAGTCATTGTTATAGTCTAAATATTTTTGATGTTCTTTATGCTTATTAATTTCCCAGCATTTAGCATCCTTTTATCTTTTTGTCATTATTTCTATTTTAATGTTATTGATGTCAGATAAAAATCTCTATGATTCCTTTTCTTTGAAATATGTCTTGTTTTATTGTTCAGGCTGCAGTTTATTTTGTAAGTGTTCCTTGTAGGCTAGACAAAACAAATCCATACCCTGTTGTCATGTGGTTCAGTGTTTTATATGTTCTGTCCATTACATTTTGTTTAGTCTTTTATTCAAATTTTGTATAACTGGCTGGTTTTTATCTGCCTAACTTATCACTTAGGGAAATAATCATATCCTCAATACTTGCACAGCAAAAATTCACGGAAAAAGAAGAAATAAGTGTGTGATAAAACCTTCCATTGTTTTAAGTGATCACATTTTTTAAATAGTAAATTCTTTTTGGTGAGTTGCAAATTTGGTAAAGTTATCACCTTCATTTCAATGAATACCTCTGCCTCAAAGTCCATTTATCTGATATTTGCATAGTTTTTCAGTAGTTTCCTTTTTGTTAATATTTGACTAAACTTTCATTTTTATCCTTTTAGCTTTTCTGTATCCTTATCTTTTAAATATTTTTTGTATAGAGTTTATACCTACGTTTTGTTTTTATTTGGTTAACCTGCATTTTTTTTGTTTGTAAACTGAAGGATTTAAGTTATTCATATTTATTGTGATTGCTGATATATTTTGGTTTGTAGGTACCGTATTTTTTTTTGCTTTTTATTTGTTCTGCCTTGTCTATTTTTTATTTCCCTCTGCTCACTAGTTTCCTCTGGACTGACTGAATGCTATTTCTCTTGCTTTTTTTTCATCGCCAACAGTTTGAAAGTGTTACACCTTCTTTTTTCTTTACAAGAAGCTAAGTCAGAAATTATTACATGCATTTTAACTTTTCAAAACCTAAAGTTAATCAATGCCCTATGCTGCGTTTTCAGCTTTTTTAAAAAATGGGACAAGATACTAGCATTGTTTTTATTATTTACAGCCTAATTGTTTACATTTATCTACGTATTTAATCATTTATTTGTTCATTATTCCTTCCTGCTCTTCACATATTCCATTTGATATCACCTTCCTTCTAAGTGAGGTACATTCTTTAGAACTTCCTCTATTGAGAGTTTGCTGTAATAAGCTCAGTTTATGTTTGGAAATGTCTTTATTTTGCCCTATTTGAAAGGTATTTTCACTATGTATATTTTATAAATATATCTTTTTTTTTCTTTTTTCATTGGAGTCTCGCTCTGTCGCCCAGGCTAGAGTGTAGTGACACACTCACAGCCACTGCAGCCTCTATCTCCTGGGCTTGGACAATCCTTTCACCTCAGCCTTCCAAGTAGCTGGAACTATAGGCGTGTGCCACCACCCCCCGCTAAATGTTTGCATTTATTGTAGAGACAAGGTCTCGCCAAGTTGCCCAAGCTGGTCTTGAACTCCTGGGTTCAGGCAATCCTCTCACCTCGGCCTCCCAAAGTGCTGGGATTACAGGTGTGAGCCACCATGCCTGGCATTAAAAATATATCTTTTAAAATAATTTTTATTGAAATCTGATGTACACTACTAACAGTTCATGAGTATTCAATTTTATGAATGATCACAAACAACACCACTGTGTGTAACCGTTACTCAGATAAAGACAGAGCTCCTAGTTACCATCCCTTCTCCCTTATTTCCGGAGGTAACTTCTGTCTTGACATCTAACACCAGAGATAAGTGCTGCCTGTTCACAAACTTTATGTAAATACAGTATGCATTCTTTGATTTCACATTTTGTTCAATATTATATTGACGAAATTCATCCATGTTGTGTGTAGCAATAGTTTGGCCATTTTCATTGTTTATAGTGTCCCATTATATGAGCATGCTGCAAATTACTTATCCTTTCTATGGTGATGGCCATTTAGATTTTTATTGTTTGTGGCTTTTTCAGATAATAATGTGTCACACTTGTGCACGTCCTTTTGTGAACATATATTAATTTCCACTGGTGAGATACCTTGCTTTGGGATAAAGTATGTGCCTTTTCTGCAATTAACCAATTCTGCAGAACAGTTTTTCAAAGTGACCAGTTTGTACTTCTACCAACAACATATAACGGTTTCAAATCCTTGCTAGCACTTGGAATTGTCGATCTCCTTAATTGTTTACATTCTGGTGGTACGTAATGGTGTCTCATTGTGTTTTTTATGTGCATTCTTCTCCCTGATAACTAATACTTTTTTTTTTTAAAGAAGAATCTTTTCTTAGAGGGGCTTTACTTTACCATGTCAGGCGGTTAAGATTGGGACAGATTATTTCAATTTAACTAGAGAGAACACCTGTTTCAAAGCTGGACTCCAGAGTTTGTATTTACTTTTAATTCATTGCTATTCCTAGAATATCGCCCTTTGGTATTGCAACTGATTGCCTGGGTGATTACAAGACCCTCAACTCCTCCTGGCCTTGATCTCTATGCTTAAAAGACAAATGGAAGCTCTGCTGGGCTCCGGCGATCCTTCCGCCTCAGTCTTCCAAGTAGCTGGAACCACAGGCGCGCGCTACCACACCCGGCTAGTTTTTTGATTTATTGTAGAGATGAGGTCTCACCAAGTTGTCCAGGCGGGTCTCGAACCCACGGGCTCAGGCAATCCACTCACCTCAGCCTCCTAAGGCGCGGGATCACAGGCTGAGCCACCAAGCCCGGCTGACTTAGCTTTTCATTCACTCGGTATCTGCTTCTAAGACAGCAGATGCCTCAGTGAGAACAGTGGCAACGAATGTTGAGTTCACTTCTCCGTGCTTGGGCCCTCAATTCCTTGCTGTCTGGATAGGTTTCTGACAACTTATAATCAGTTTTTTTTCTTTTCTTTGTATGTTGTTGAAGCTTTCTAGTTGCTTTTGGAAGAAGTCATGAA
>CAUYQG010098665.1:0-42772 GCA_963574415.1 Tarsius wallacei
GGGAGCGGCCACTGCACTCCAGTCTGGGCGACGGAGTGAGACTCCAACTCAAAAAAAAAAAAAAAAATGTAAAAGAGATCTAAGTAGTTGTGTTAGTTACAGGCATACTTTGTTTTTTTGATCTCTACTTTATTGTGCTTCCCAAATAGTTGCGTTTTTTGCAAATTGAAGGTTTGTGGCAACCCTGGGTCAAGCAAGTCTTTTAGTGTCATTTTTCCAACAGCATGTGTTGCCTCTGTGTAACATTTTGGCAGTTTTTGCAATATTTTGAATTGTTTCATTATTGTTGTATCTGTTATGGTGATTAGTGATCTTTGATGTTAGTATTGTAATGGTTTTTGGAGTGCCACGAACAGCACCCCTGTAAGATGGTGAGCTTTTTTTTTTTTTGAGTTGGAGTCTCTGTCCGTCACCCAGGCAGGAGTACAGTGGTATGCTTACGGCCACCCCAGCGTTGACCTGCTGGCCTCCGGCGATCCTTCCGCCTCAGCCTTCCATGCAGCTGGAAATACAGGCTCATGCTATCATGCCCGGCTGATTTTTTGATTTATTGTAGAGATGAGGTCTTACCAAGTTGCCCAGGCTGAGCTTGAACCCCTGGGCTCAGGCAGTCCTCTCACCTCAGCCTCCCAAAAAGTGCTGGGTTTACAGGCTTGAGCCACCGCGCCAGGCCGATGGTGAACTTTTAATTGACAAATATTGTGTATGTTCTGACTGCTCCACCAGTCAATCAGCTGTTGTTCCATCTCTCGCACTTTCCTCAGGATTGTTAATTTTCTGAGACACAATAATACTGAAATTAGGCCAATGACTAACTCTGCAGGGAAGGCATGTTGAAAGCTGAGATAGGCTGAAAGCTAGGCCGCTTGGATTAATTAGCCAAGTTGTGACTGCAAAGAAAAAGTTCTTAAAAGAAATTTGAAGTGCTACTCCAGAGAACACTGAATGATAAAGTGAAATAGACTTATTGCTGATATGGAGAAAGTTTTGGTGAACTGAATAGATCAAACCAGCCACAACATTTGCTTAAGCCAAAGCCCAATCCAGAGCAAGGCCCTAACTTTCTTCAATTTTATGAACACAGAGAGGTGAGGAAGCGACAGAAGACAAGTTTGAAGCGGACACAGGTTGGTCCATGAGGTTTAAGGAAAAAGCCGTCTCCATAACGTACAGGTGTAAGGTGGAGCAATAAGTACTGATGTAGAAGCTGCAGCAAGTTATCCGGAAGATTTAACAAAGATAATTGGTGAAGGTGACCACACTGAACCACAGGTTTTCAGTGTAGATGAAGCGACCTTCCTTTGAAAGAAGATGCCATCTAGGACTTTCAGACCTGGAGAGGAGAACCCAGTGCCTGGCTTTAAAGGAGAGGCTAACTCTCTTGTTGGGGGCTAATGCAGCTGGTAACTCAGTTGAAGCCAGTGCTCATTTGTCATTCTGGAAATCTTAGGGTCCTTAATCATTATGCAAAATCTACTCTGCCTGTGCTCCATAAATGGGACAACGAAGCCTAGATGACAGCACATCTATTTACAGCAAGGTCTACTAAATATTTTAAGCACACTGTTGAGACCTGCTCAGAAAAAAAGATTCCTTTCAAAATGTTTCTGTTCATTGACAATGCACCTAGTCACCCAAGAGCTCTGGTGGAGATGTATAAGATTAATGCTGTTGTCATGCTTGGTAATATCACATTCATTCTATAGCCCATGGATCAAGGGGTGATTTATTTTTCTCTTTTGTATTTTAATTGAAGCATTGCTAATTTGTTTATGCCTGTGTTGTGCTTGTTGTTAACCTTTAGGTTTAGGTTTGTAATACTACCTTTGAAAAATCTGTTTAATCTTTCCTTGGCTCAGGGAATAAAATTTGAGACTTTACAATTCAGTTTATGGTAGTGTCTAACCACATGTGGATATTTAAAATTTAAATTATTTAAAGTTAAATAAACAGTTCACTTCCTTAGTTTATGCTAGCCACATTTCAAGTGCTTACTAGCCACATGTAGTTCATGGCTAGCCATCATATCAGACAGCACAGATGGAGAACATTTCTGTTGTCACAGAAAATTCTGTTGGGCAGTATTGCTTTGGTTAGGTAGTTTCCACCAGATATTGCATCATATTTTGTTTAAAATCTGCTTTAAGGTTATCTATCTTTAGTTTATAATTTACATGATCACATTTTTTTTTTACTTTTTCTAACATTTTATTTTAATTTTAACTTATATATTTTTTTAGAGACAGGGTTCTTACTGTGTTGCCCAGGCTGGTTTTGAACTCCTGAGCCGATCGCAGGTTTTTTTTTTTTTTTGAGTTGGAGTCTCACTCTGTTGCCCAGACTGGAGTGCAGTGGCCGCTTCCGACCACCACAGCCTCGACCTGCTGGGCTCCAGTGATCCTTCCGCCTCAGTCTTCCAAGTAGCTGGAACTACAGGCGTGCATTACCATGCCCGGCTAATTTTTTGATTTATTGTAGAGATGAGGTCTCACCAAGTTGCCCAGGCGGGTCTTGAACCCGCAGGCTCAGGCAATCCACTCACCTCAGCCTCCCAAGGCACAGGATTACAGGCTGAGCCACTGAGCCCGGCTTGATCACAGTTTTAATAGATTGTTTCCGACTCTTGTTTACAGTTGACTCTTGAACAACCTGGGTCTGAACTGCATGGGTTGACTTATATGCGGATTTTTTTCAGTAAATATATTTTAAAACTCTTCAGAGATTATCAACAGTTTGAGAAAACATACAGACATACTGCATAACCTAGACTGTCCAAACACTTAAGAAAAAGTTAGGTATGTCATGAATGCATAAAATATATGTAGATACTAGTCTGTGTGTTAATTGACTTTATGTTATTGCTAAGGCTTCTGGTCAACAGTATGCTATTAATAGTTTATGTTTGGGGGGAGTCAAAAGCTATACGAAGATTTTTTTCATTGTGTGGGGGTCAGTGCCCCTAACCTCCACATTGTTCAAGGGTTACTGTATATCAATTTAACTGTTAGTGCATTAGATTCAGAAGATACTTTCCCAGGAGACATGTCTACATGTGCTGTAATAAAGTGCTAGGAAAGCAATGTAACAAACAGAAAACATAAACTCTTAAAGTACAAAGTAAAATAAAAAATATACTTTTCAGTCCTTTATCAGATACATCTAGTATACATCTCTGAGCATTGCTCTGTGTATCTCTTCATATAGGATGATAGATTTGGGGTTGGTTTTAATACTTTCACATGATGTACTCAGATATATAGATATATACATGTTTTATATTCATAAGGATTTAGGTATTGGATTAGATTAAGGTAAGAACCTGGGCTTCAGTTTTAGTAAAATTAAAGTGATGAATATGGAAGTTTATCATTTACCATATTTAAGTGTTTAATATTTTTTTCTTGAGAGTGTAAATTTATCTGTAAATGTTTTCTCTCCAGGCCTGTATAGAACAACAGTTTGATTCGCTAAATGGAGGAGTATCTGTGTCAAAAAATAGCACTTTTGCTGAAGAATTTGCACATAGTATTCGCTCCATTTTTGCAAATGTAGAAGCCAAACTCGGTAATGTAAATTGCATTTTTTGGTTTTTGTTTATAAAGTTTGCATTTTCTTTAAACATAATTTAAATACATGTGTTCTGCTTGTGTCCCATGCTGTTGCTATGTAAGGAGAACCTTCTGAAATTGACCAGAGAGACAAATATGTTGGGATTTGTGGACTCTTTGTATTGCACTTTCAGATTTTTCGAACTGTTGATAAAAAGTTTTATAAGTCTTTATTGGACGTTTGTAAGAAGGTAAGAAGAACTTGGAACTTTTATTTTCCAATTTGGGTAGATTAAAAAGGTTTTGGGTACAACTAGATATTTTAAAATGCATTTTATTCCTGTTTACAAAAATAATTTAATAGTATTTTTAAAATTCGAGCATTCTGAGAATAGGTGATACAGTAAAATGAAAATACTCTGTCATTTCATGTTTTATGACATATTGCTAGATGTTCAGACTTTTTCTTATACCATAATTATTAGTCTTATTCATATACTTTTTTCTTCTTTCTTCCTTTTTTGCTGCCTCTCTTGCCACTGATTTTTATTATTGAAGTAGAAAAAATTTAAAATTATTTTTTCCCTATATCTTTACTATTTCCATGATATGGCACCTTGATTTCAAAATGAAAAATTTAGTGTGTGTGTAGCATCAAGTAATATATGACCATGAGATTCCAGCCATTTTGCTATTTGTGATTTTTTTTTTTTTTAACAACTTGAGGGTTCAAGTTTCTATTTGCTTGTTGAATTTTTTTTTTTTGAGTCAGAGTCTGTGTTGCCCAGGCTGGAGTGCAGTGGCACAATCAAGGCTCACTGTAGCCTTGATCTCCTGGGCTCCAGCGTTCCCTCTGCTTCAGCCTCTCATATAGGTGGGACTATAGGTGTGTGTCACTGCACCCTGCAGATTTTTATTTTTTGTGGAGACCAGGTCTTGCTGTGTTGCCCAGACTGATCTTAAACTCTGGCTCAACCATTCCTCCCACGTGCTGGTATTACAGGTATGAGCCACCATACCTGGCCTACATATTTGTATTCATGTGAAGATACCTGAGAGATGGTGTTTATATGTGTGTTGTTTAATTGTTAACATTTAGGCAGAATGCTTCCTGTCCTAGTCCCAGAGTCCGTTAAAGGTGAACCCACTGGGGCTTATTGGAGGAGAAAAGGAAAGTTTGTTCCAGAAAGAGCAGTGTGAGGGATTATAAGGATTTCTGTACAAAGAAAGGGAAGAATCAAATGTAAAATATATATTTTTAGGCAGAATAAAATTGTCACACTCACCACCAGAAATAGAAATGCTTTAACTTTGCCACAGTAGATATTTGTCTCATACTATACTAACGAGTATTTTTTGTGGTTATTTTTTTCTTGAAATGAATAGTCTTCCATGTGTATTATAGAACTGTTAAGAAGCTTATTGTTTAGTCTCCATTTAATGATTTTTTTCCCCATTGTTTTTATTATTGCAGGTACCAGCCATCACTCTAACTGCTAATATTATTTGGTTTCCTGATAATTTTCTGATCCAGAAAATACCAGCAGCTGCCAAACTTCTAGACAGAAAAAGTCTTCAAGCCATTAAAATACACAGGGATACTTTCCTACAACAGAAAGCTCAGTCACTTACCAAGTAGGTTTTATGAATAGCCATGATCCAAGTGTTTAGATATTTTGTATTTTTAAATCTTATATTGGTTTCCCCCCATATATGGAAAGCATTTGACTTATAAAATTGAATGTACTTAATCATTACCAAAGACAAGTTGGGCAATCTTCAGGCAATTTGTTTTCTAAAAGTTTTTTTTTTTTTTAATATTTTAGGCCTAAAGTCAATTTAAGATATTGGCAGATTATACTTTATGGATAAAAACACATACATACATACTTTTTATCATCTGTGTGTTAATATTTTTTGTCTAAATGAAGTCTCTGATTTGATTGCAGTGTCATTTAGTGATATTAATACTATTATTAGTATTACTATTTTTGAGTCGAAGTCTCACTCTGTCACCCAGGCTGGAGGGCAGTGGTAGCTCATGGCCACTGCAGCCTCGACCTGCTGGGCTCAGGTGATCCTTCTGCCTCAGCCTTCCAAGTAGTTGAAACTACAGGCATATGGCACCACGCCTGGCTAATTTTTCTTGATTTATTGTAGAGATAAGGTCTTGCCAAGTTGCCCAGGCTGATCTCAAACCTGTGGGTACAGGTAATCCTCTCACCTTGGTCCCCCAAAGTACTAGAATTATAGGCATGAGCCACCACGTCTGGCCTCATTTGGTGTTATTGAAAACAGTGTGTGCCAATGATGGTTTTGGAGGGGTTGATTTTGATGCGCTTCTTTTTTTCTTTTTATGTGAATAGTATATGCATGCATTTAAAATGCCAAAAAGTGTTAAAGCTTAAACAGAAAATTGTCCCCTGCCCAGGTCTTCCTTGTATCTTAGTGTTGCTCTCCAAAAGAACACTTAATTCTTTGTTTCTTCTGATATTTGCATCCGTATTTTTTATCTTTTATTGTGTAAATTTTCAAACATACACAACATAGAAAATAGTATAAAGAGCCCCCCCAGTTCCCATCACTGAACTTCAATAATTAATTTGCTGCACGTTCTTTCTTGAGTATACAGCTAAATTCACATGTTAACTTGGATGAAGATGTTGAGTGAATTATTTGTGATAAGGCCAGGCACAGTGGCTCAAGCTTATAATCCCAACACTTTGGGAGGCTGAGGCGAGAGGATTGCTTGAACCCAGGGGTTCGAGACCAGCCTGGGCAACTTGGTGAGCCCTCATCTCTTAAAAAAAAATGAAAAAAGAAAGAAAAAAAATTATTTGTGATATGATGAAAGACATAATGGGAATATTTATCCACTTTCTGTTGATTCTATCAAAGGGAAATAGGGCCACTACTACACAGATTGGAATATGTCTGTGATTATAGGAGGGCCCCTAAAGTATTTTTGGTACCCTCACGCCCTGTGATTAAAGTCAGTGGAAAATTACAAGTAATTCAGGTAGGTCTACTCATTGCAGAGATTTCAGAACTCTAATAGATATCCTTAAACAGAGTTGAGGAGGGATAAAGACAAAGGTTTAGATTTAGACAAAAGAGGTAAATTGAGTAATATAAGTTGGAGAGATCAGGTTTAGTAGCAGCAAGTGAAAAAAGGAGATTGGGGTATTTTCATTCTTAGACACTTATTACTATTTTTGACAGTGTGATGCAGTTGCAGAAAATGCCAGGACGTACTTAGATTACATTAATAACTGAGGTACCTGGTTATAACAACTAGTAGTTATATCCTTGACCTAGATTCAGGTTGAGTATCCCTAATCTAAAAATCTGAACTCTGAAATGCTCCAGAAACCAAAACTTTTTGAGTACTGACATGATTTCCGAAGGAAATGCTCACTGGAACATTTTGGTTTTGATTAGGTATGCTGAACTGGTTAGTATATAATGCAAATATTCCAAAATCGGAAAAATTCCAATATCTAAAACATTCTGGCCTCAAGCATTTCAGATAATAGATACTCAGCTTGTGTATAGGTCTTGGGAATTGGTAGTTCCATTGAATTCTTGTTGGTCAGATCATACCTGATGTTTGGAGGTGCCATATTTTAAGAGGCCCACAAGCTGCGGCATCTCTAGATGAAGCTAATCAGGTATGAACCATGCCTTCTTGTTGAAGACTTTTTTTCATGAGTCTCTGTATAGTTTGACTTTTAAAAGAGAATTCTGAAGAATAATTTGAGTTTCTTTAAATATTTGAGGGGCATTCAGATTTAAGATTTAAATCTCTGTGGTTTTAGTAGGTGAAACTTAAACCAAAAGTTGAAGATGACAGTAATAGTAATAATTGCCACCATTATGAGCTCTTAACCTGTAGCAGGCATTATGCTGAAGGTGTTAAACATACTTTCTTATGTAAGCTTTGTGTAACAGTCTTTTTGTGAAAAATAATAAAGGTAACAGTTAATGTTTATAGAGGGGGTTCCTGTAAACCAATAAATACTCCAGTAATCTCACACATATCATCTCCTTAATTATCAGAAAATCCTATGAAGTAAATACTGTTTGTTTTAAATAGAGACAAGGTCTTGCTATGTTGCCTAGGCTGGTCTTGAACTCCTGGGCTTAAGCATGCTTGTTGTCCTGCCACAGCCTCCCAAAGTGCTAGGATTACAGGCATGAGCCACCATGCCTGACCAGAAATGCTGTTGTTAATTGCTGTTTTATAGGTGAGAAGACTGTATAGAAAGATTAAACTTGCCCAAGTTTAAACAACTAATAAGTGGTAGAGCTGGGCAGTTCAGCTCTAGAGCCCGAGCTGTTTACTCCTCTCAACTACTGTTTCATCCCATTTTTTTTTTTTTTTTTTTTTTGATTTGGAGTCTCACTCCAACGCTCAGGCTGGAGTGCAGTGGCATGCTCATGGCCACTCCAGCGTCGACCTGCTGGGCTCAGGCGATCCTTCTGCCTCAGCCTTCCAAGTAGCTGGAGCTACACATCCCATTTTTAAATAAGGCAAATGACGCTTAGACAGCTAAGTAAGTACTTGTCAGAAGAGGAGATTCAAATTGGTGCCAGTCCTCTTGTAGAACCTCAGCCACAAGTTGAGTTGTGTAGGCTGCTGGGAGGCAATGAGTCTCCTTCACTGGAGCTGTGTAGGCAGAATACAGATGATGACCACCCAAGAAGCTGTGGAAAGTGAGTCTTACTAGGTGAGAGATTGAAAAGACCTCTCACATAAAATTTCACTTCTAAATTATTTGACTCCAAAGATATACCTTTATATAATTAGTATAGCGTTCTATGTTCTCTGAAGAGGACAATTATCTTTTTTATTCTCCTTGCATTTCTGTCAAAAGAAACTTAAAATCCACCCAATTAAGTGAAACTCTGGAGAGAGGAATGTTGTGCCCAGCATGAGCCTTGTCCTAACATTTTGAGTTGAGGGGGGACTAAGAGCCCTCTCAAGGTCAAGCTCCAGAGTTTATGTAAGTGAACAGGGTGCAGTGGGGGACAGTTTTCCTGCCCCCACACTATACACTAGACCCCAAATGGCCGTTGTCCCAACTGCCTTGGCTGAAGCCCAAGGTTTATGGATTGCTGTGTTTTGCTTTGAACACTGGAAAACACTGCCTTTAGTTGATAAAGGTCTGAACCTTTGTTTTAGACCCCCAGGTTGACATACAGATGTTGACACTGTTTCGTGATTTATATTGGGGCAGGAGATTTGTTCTCCTACTGAGGTATTTATCCTGTTTGGACTTTGAAGTGAAGCTGACAATTTGATAAGACCCTTGGCCTGTTTTGTACTGTAGATTAACTTGCTGCTTAAAACTTGAAGCAATTTCTTTCTTATGTATTTATAAGATAAAGATAATCTGACATCTGGATGTGGTCACAGAGTGATGCATGGAAGTGACAGATAAACCTCTGCTTTAGCCTGTAGTCTGACCTCAAGCTGACTGAGTGCTCTTTACTAAAGTCCTGTTGCCTTCTTGATGATGTTATTGACGTAGTTACTATCAGAGAGAGTTCCATAGCCTTGGTCTCTTTCTCTTCTCCTTGCTCATGACTCTTCTGTTCCCTCCTGTTCATTGTATCCTTGCTGATCACAGCCTTCTCAGAAATAGAGGTGTTTGCTACAGGACTTTGCTCTCTGTTCTAGACTTTTGAAGGGAATCATCCACAAGTCATATAGCAGATTTCAGCACCATTTGAAGCGAAAGCAAAAGTCTGACTTCTTGTGTCTTTCATCTTATGGAATTATGACTCTGCAGAAACCATTTTGCTCAGATTTTGTGCTAGGGTTTCACCTCTCTAAATCACATTTTATTAGAAATTTTGACATTATTCCTCTTTAGGCTGAGTTTTTTTTTTTTTTTTTTTTTCCAAGTTAGGTTCTTCTGTGGCCCAGGCTGGAGCATGGTGGCATGATCATTGTTTACCACAGCCTTGACCTCCTGGGCTCAGGCAGTCCTTTCCCCCTTGACCTCTATAGCTGGGACTAAAGGCACGTGTCACCACGCCCAGTTAATTTTTAAATTTTTTGTAGAGACGAGATCTCACTTTGTTGCCTAGGCTGGTCTTGAACTCCTGGGCTCAAGCAATCCTCTCACCTTGGCCTCTCAAAGTGCTGAGATTATAGGCTTGAGCCACCATGTCCAGCCGAGACGAGACTGAGTTCTTGAGATTGACAGATTGCCCAGCAATATGGCTTGTCACCAACCTCAGCTTCTAAGCTTAATCAAATGAGTATCTTCAGTCACTTGCCCTGAAGGGCTATCTTCTAGTTGATTCTGACCATCAATTCTATCTAACTGAAGATGGTTTTTTAAAAGAGTAGGTAATGTCAGATTTCATAAAGGAAACTTGTCCATTTTTGACACACTCAGTTTTTTAGAGAAAAAAGAATATAGCTTAAACAGCCTGTGGATATTGAAAGTTCCCAACTTGATTGAGATTGAGTTGGGATTCACTGATGGAGTGATTTAATGTTTGTAGTCATCCTGAATAGTAGGGAGAATTTCATTTGTAATTGATTGAGTCTTTCTCGGATGGGAAGGCTTCCTAGATTTGGGTTTGAATCTTGCTCAGCTGCTTACTAGTTGTATGATCTTGGCTCCTACTTAACTGTGTGTGGCAGTTTCCTCTTCTGTATGGGGATCATAGTTCCTGCCTCAAAAGGCTAATGTAAGGCTTTAATGACGTGTGTGTCTCTTTGTGTGTGAAGTGCTTGAAACAGAGACTGATGTATAGTTATTAGCATTCAGTACTCGTTAACTTTGATGTCCCGGTTCTCTCCATTTCCCTTGTTCCTGTTCTGGTTCAGGCTGTCATCCTTCTGCATCATTGTGGTAGCTTCCTAGGTGGTTTTCCTGCTTTTACCACACTGTCCTTGCTATTGTTTGTTTTCAACTAGTCAGATCCTCCTAAAGTTAGATGGGGCACTATGCTCAGACCTCTAGTGGCTCTCCTTGTCACTCGGCGTTGGCGTCTCTGTGCCTTACGAGGCCTTCCACAAACCCCTTCTCTTCTCCTCACCTTTCCCAGTCCCTCAACTCCTCCCCCCGTTCCTCCCTGGTCTCTTTTTCTGTTCTCATCCTTGCTCGCTGTGCTCCTGTCATACTTTTGTTATGGCTTGGACATGCCAGACACATTTCCAAATATCTTAGGATGTTTGCATTGGTTAATTCACTTTCCTGCAGTTCCTTTCTTATATGTACATGAATCACTCATTCATCTTTTTCAAACCTTGGCTCCGTATCACCTATGCAGTGAGTCTACTTTGATCACTCTCTGTAAAATTGTCCCTCCGCCTCGGTCCTTATCTTTTTCCCCGCCTTTTCCCCCCTTTTATGGTGTATATCATCTGGTATCTGCTAATTATTTTAAGATTTCAATTATTGATGTATTATACAGCTTTCCTGTCAAGAATGCAGCCTTCGTGGAGGCAGGGGTTTGTGTCTATTTTGTTTGTGCTGGTTTCACTGTTTCGTTCTCAGTATCTATACTGAGAAGTAGTACCTGGCCTGTATAGGCACTCAGTACATAATGGTTGAATGAGTAAATTATATTTGTATATATGATATTTATCATTTGCAAACCAGAAAGGTGAAATGGCTGCTGCAAGGAAATATTTTGCTGCAGTCAATATGAAGACATGGAAGTAAATTTTCTTTCTGTGCTGAGTAACCCCAATATTTTCCTTTGTTAGAGATGTACAGTCTTACTATGTCTTTGTGAGCTCATGGATGATGAAAATGGAATCTATTTTGTCTAAAGAGCAGAGAATGGATAAGTTTGCTGAAGACCTCACCAACAGATGTAATGTTTTTATACAGGTAGTTGCGTCTTATTATATTTTGGGTGGTCATTTCTTTATTAATCCAGTTTATAGACGTTACACTTAAGAAAAACTGGGAAAGGATAGGATATGCTTTTGTTTTTAAAAGCAGATTGATTTGGTTATCTTTGGATCTGTGTGACTTCATTTAGATTCTCTAACACACCCATTTTAAAGCTCTACATTCTCTTCAAAACATGACTATTTAGTTGTATCCCATAAGTTTTCATATGTTATGGTTTTATAATTATTTATTTTTAAATATTTTAAAATTTTTATTGTAATTTCTTTGATCTGTGGGGCTCTTTTTGAAAGATAACTTCTTAATTTCCAAATACAAGAAGACTTCCTAGTTATCTTTTTATGATTATGCAATAATAAAGTAATTTCAGTATTTTGAATTTGCTTTGTGGCTTAGCTTATCGTCAGCTTTGGTAAATATTTATGTACACTTGAAAATAATGTGTAATTTTCATTTGTCAGTTGTAGTATTTTGTATATAACAAGAGGGTCACATTTGTTAATGATTTCCCCTGTGTATTCTATATTACTGAAAGAGTTGTGTTATAATATTTCACTATTGTAGATTTGTCTGTTTGTTTTTGTAATTCTGTCAGTTTATAATTTGTATATTTTGAGGCTAAATACATAACATTTAGAATTGTTAACTCTTCCTAGGGAATTGAACCTTTTATCATTAAGAAATACTCCTTTTTGTATCTAGTAATGGTGTTTGTCAGTCTCTTTTGTAGCAGTTTTCTTTTAGTTGATGTCTGCATGGTATCTCTTTTTTGAGCCTTTTACTTGCAGCCTTTCTGGCACCCTATATTTAATATATGTCCTCTGTAAGCAGCATATATTTTTCCCCAATCTGATAATCTTTGTTTTTTCATTGTACTATTTTTTTGTATGTCTTTACTGATAATATTAGTTTTGAAACTACCACCTGACTAGTTGCTTTATGTTCTATGTCCCTCTTCTTTTGCTTTTTCTCTTTTAGATTATTTTTGTTATTTAATTTCTCTCACTTTGTTAGTTTAATTCTGACTTATTTTACTGTTCTTTTAGTGATTACTCTAGAGATTTTAAGATGTATCATTTAACTCTAATATAAAGTAGTAGCTTTACCACTTTCCAGGCAGTATAAGGTTCTTAAACTATTTTAATTCTGTTTATCTCCCTCTTACCTTTTGTGCTGCTTGTGTGCTTTGAATATTTTTAGCTGCACAAGACATCGTTATTGCTGTTGTTTTTATAGTCAGCGTTCATTTAGATTTACTCACATAAGCCTATTCGGTTGCTTTTTATCCTTCCTGCATTTGTGAACTTTCATCTTTCTACTTGTGGGATACCTGCTGATATTTAATTAATATGAGCCTCTGTTGACGAATCATCACGGTTTTTGATCTGAATGTGTCTTTCTTTTAACAGTTTTGCTGTGTTAGATTTCGAGGTTGGCAGGGTTTTTTTCTCTAGCTTTTAAGGGTGTCATTGTTTTCTGGCTTCCTTTGTTTTTTGTTAAGGAGCCAGCTGTTGATTTGTTGCTTTTTATATATAATATGTATGTCTTAAATTATACTTTTTGGTTTTTAGCAATGTTATTATAATGCTGTTAAGTGTGGGTTTTTTTGTGTTTGTGCTGCTTGGGAATTTGTAGAGCTTTTTCAATTCATAGACAATTCTTAGCCATTAACTCTTGAAGCATTGCTTTTGTTTTGTCTCTCTGTTTTAATTCTCTCTTCATCTGTGTCTAATCTGCTTTTAAATCCATCTACTGAGTTCTTAATTATTTTACGTTTCACTTGGTTTCTTCTTTTATAGTTTCCAGTTCTCTTCTGAACCAATTTTGTGTTTTATTTCCTTTAACATATTCAGCATAGTTATTTTGAAGCACATGTCTAATAATTTTGTTATTTGACTATTTCTCTTATCTGTTGTTTCTCTTGTTTTATCTTTTATCTCTTTGTATGCCTGGTTGTTTATTATAGAGTGCCACACATTGTACATGAAAAAATGCATATAGTTTGAGACTGAATATTATTTTCTTTTTTCGGAGGGAATTTATATTTGCTTTTGTTACACAGCTGGTCTAGGACAATTAGCAACCCAGATGACCGCAACTCAGTCATAGACTGATGATTTGAAGCAGCACTTCAGTCCTGTGATGGACTGAAGTCCAGTTCACCCTTACTTTTTTAGGGGTGATCCTTAAGGATACCAACCCAGAGCCTGGTGGTTTACCAGAGCACTTCCTTGATGGCGCACGAACTCCTGTCTTTATCCCCCTTCTTTGTGCGGTATTGTTGAAGTATATGCTTGGATTTTTTCCTTAAAGAAGCCTCTAAAGCAGATGCTTTTAGAGAAAGCACCCCTAAATGCCAGGCTCTCTTCTCTGGTTTCTGTCTTCTTCCGGGTCTTGGCCTCATATTTTCCTACTCTCTTTATAGTTTTCTGATGCCTTTTTAGAAATTTTAAAACTGTTTTGCCCAGATTTTCTCGTTGATGTCAGTGGAAAGGTTGGTTCAAATTATTTATTCTGTCATTAACAGATACAGACTCCAGACTCCCTACCCCCAGTGTAGATTTCAAAATGCATTCTTTATGTGTATCTTACAAAAATTCGTGACCATCTGGGGATGGGGGTTCTGTACTTTCAAGTCCCCTTACAAAGGGAAGCCTCCCTTTTCTGCCTGACTTCAGAGTAGATTTTTGCTGTTCCTTGTTTGTGCTTTTTAACATTCCCAGGGCTGCACTAGGACAGAGTCCTGTAGTTGGCAAGACAAGACCTTGGGGCTCTTTCTGTGTGTTTGCCCCAGGCTTTGGTCCTACTGTCACCTTTCATAGGATGCTGTCTTCTCTTTCGTTTTTAAGTTTTTTGATTTAGCACACACGTCTCTTCACCATTGAGAAACTGTGTGGTTCAGAGGAACTCCTACCTCCCACTCCGTGTTGAGTATCCCTCTTTTAGTGAGCCCCTGTTACTGATGGGGAGAGTACTTTCTCTCTCACATGTGCTGGGGAAGGACGAAAAAGTTGAGGAACATTGGCATACCGCTTCTGCCTCCCCTTCTTGGATGGCTCCACCATATAGCTTAGGTTCATCAAAGGTTTGGGGACCTTTATAGATCTGGAGAATCACTATCATTATGTTTCCGTATGTCCCTTTTGGGTCTAAATGAAAAAATATTTGAGAAGCAATATTCTTTTTCCCTATTTTGTTATTCTAGTCTGTCTCCCTGAGTTTAATAGCATTAAAAATTTTTTTTAAAACCTCACGAGACCCGTGTTTCCTTCATGAATAAAAGGGGAGGAGAGAATCTGATCTCATTGGACTGGGAAGACAGAAGCCTAACACCAGACGAGGCAAAAATAAGATAACAGGTGGACTGTGGGGTTTGGTCTAGGTGAAGAGGAAAGAGGGAATCAACTTGGGACTCAGAAATTCCATTGCATACCTGTACTGCCAGAGAGCAACTTTTTTCCTCCTAATTTTTCAGTTACCTGGCAGGTAAGAGAAGGATGAGTAGATACCTTTCTGACATCCACGTTGTTTGCTGAAGGGGTTTTTTTTCATGGAAAGATTTCTAAACTGATTATACACTATAATTTCTGCATTACTAACTTCTGCTATGCGATAGGGTAAATAAACTTCCAAGGGCTGCTTTGAAATGTAATCCCTATGTATAACATTGTTTCTCTGAGGAAGAGTATCTTAGAATCTTAAGAGCTGGCTTTATAAACATTAGTTATTGGCAAGTTGAGGAATGACTATTACATAAAGAATGAAATCTTAAAGAAATAAAATTTTTCCTTGTGGTTATAATAAATGTTTTATTTTCTTTTACAGGGCTTCTTGTATGCATATAGTATTAGTACGATTATTAAAACCACAATGAATCTTTACATGTCCATGCAAAAGCCAATGACAAAGACCTCAGTTAAGGCATTGTGCAGGCTTGTTGAACTTCTCAAGGTAAGTTTTAGATTATTTTACCTTGCCATCATAGTTGAGAAATGACTCAGGCTTAAATTAAGGTGGTCTTACAAGATTTGACTTCTTGATTATTTGAGAACAAAATGTTATGAGAAAATACTCATTTCTCAGTTGAATAAAGGAACTAGCCATTGAAAGAAATTTCTGAATAACTACTTGTGAATGGCCAGCATATTTAAACTTTATTAAATAAAGTTAATGTATCCGTCTAGTTTGGACTTAGTAAAAAAAATGTTAATGTAGTGAGAGAAAAAGAAAATGGAAAAGTTAGCTTCTGTATTACTAGAAAGCTTTACTTATGAAAGTTTTAGAAATGTGTTTCATGAATTTTAAAATGTACTCATCTGACATCTATTATTTTATAGTGTTCACATGCATATGAGGTTAGTTAATGTGACATTTGTTTTGTAATTTAGAGAAAGTGCTATAGTCTTGTGATTTGAACAGTAGGCTGCTTGGCGATAGTCAAGTGAATTAAGAATCATAGTACATTTAGGCAAATGTAAAAATGTTTCTTAGCATACTAATAATTGACCTGACATTTCTTCAGGAAGTAAAGACTTTTTTTTTTTTTTTGAGATTGTGCCTTTGTATTCTTAGCCTTTTTTCTTCAAGGTTTTATGTTTTCTTTATTTGTTACAAATACATTATTTATCAGTTACATTTTCTAAAGGAAATGTAAATACAGATGTATATACATATGTATATTTATATACTTATAGATACATATATATAAGCATAGTTGAGGGGAAAAAAAAAATTGTTACTATCCCACTTAAGAAGTAAAATGGGACCAGTATTTTCTTTTTTGAGTCGGAGTCTCACTCCGTCGCCCAGGCTAGAGTACAGTGACATGCTCATGGCCACTGCAGCCTCGACCTGCTGGGCTCAGGCGATCCTTTCACCTCAGCCTTCCAAGTAGCCGGAACTACAGGCACATGCTACCACGGTAGCCCAGCTAATTTTTTGATTTATTGTAGAGACGAGGTCTCACCCTGCTGCCCAAGCTGGTCTCAAATCCACGGGCTCAGGCAGTCCTTTCGCCTCAGCCTCCCAAAGTGCTGGGATTATAGGCTTGAGCCACCGCACCCGGCCTGGGACCAGTATTTTCAAAGTCCCCCTGTGTGTTTCTCCTAATTGCATCTCAACCTGCCCACCTCAGAGGAAACTACTCTCCTGAATTTTATGCTTATCATTCCCTTGTTTTTCTTTTTAGCTTACCACATATGAATGAGCCTATAAAACATTCAATTGTATATGTTTTTGAAGTTATATATTCTTTGACTTGTTCTTTCAGTCAACATTTTATTTTTTACTCAGCATTTTTTTTTTTTACGTATCCATGTTAGGATGAGTAGCTGTAGCACATTCATTTTCATTGCTGCATAGCTTTCTTATAGATGGACTTTTGTTTGATTTTTGCTATTATAAACAGTACTGTCACTCTTGTATATGTGTTTCTTGGTATACTTGTACAAGAGGTTTTCTAAGAACGTATATACCTACAAGTGGGTTACTGGGTCATGTGTTATGCATGTGTTCAACTTTTCAAGATGATGTCAAACTGTTTATACAGAGTAGTTTTTAATATCATTTTGTATGTCTTCCACATTGTATTAGACTTCCCATTGTTCCCTACCTGGCCAGCACTGGTATTATCGGACTTTAATCTTTTTTTTTTTTTTTAAGTTAGAGGGTATAATCGTTTTTGATTATAATTTTTTTTTAAAGCAAGATTTATTGAGAGGACAGAAAAGCTCCTAGAGCAGGAGGGGACTTGAGGGAGTTGCCCTGATTATAATTTTTAATGTTTAACGTGTGATTGTTAATGATGAAAAATATCCTTTCAGTTATTTATGAATTCTTTGTGTGTGTGTGTGTGTGTGTGTGTGTGTATGTATAAAACCTGCTCATGTCTTCTTAGTTTTGTATTGGATTGTGTTCCTTAAAAAAAAAAAAAAATCAGCTGGGTTTGGTGGCTCAGCCTGTAATCCCGCGCCTTGGGAGGCTGAGGTGAGTGGATTGCCTGAGCCCGCAGGTTCGAGACCCGCCTGGGCAGGCGAAACCTCATCTCTACAATAAATCAAAAAAAAAAATCAGCCGGGCATGGTAGCACGCGCCTGTAGTTCCAGCTACTTGGAAGGCTGAGGTGGAAGGATCGCCGGAGCCCAGCAAGTCGAGGCTGCTGTGGCTGGAAGCGGCCACTGCGCTCCAGTCTGGGCGACGGAATGAGACTCCAACTCAAAAAAAAAAAAAAAAATCTTTCCTTCATTTGGGAGCTTCTTATATCCTGAACACGAATCCCTCGTATGTGGCAGACATTTTTGATACATTAACCTTCTTATATTCTTTATAGTGACTTTTGATGAACAGAAGTTCTTAATTTTAATATAGTTGAATGTGTCAGTCTCATCCTTTATGGCATAAAATATTTTTGTGTCTCATTTACAAATTCCTTCCCTGGCCCCAGGTCACAAAGATATTCTTCTATAATTTTGCCTGCAAGTTTTAAGTTGATTTTCCCAAAATTGCTTCTGATTTTTTTTTTAGGCTATAGAGCACATGTTCTACAGGAGAAGCATGGTTGTGGCTGATTCAGTTTCACATATAACACAGCACCTGCAACATCAGGCTCTTAACTCTATTTCTGTGGCCAAGGTATATGAGTTATTAGGTATTCTGCATGATTATGCTGGCTTTTTTGTTTGTTCTTATGTTGTTTTAGATGCGTTTTCTAGTTTAGCCTGTTTACTCCATTCTTTCAAACATAATATTCTTGGTCATTTCTCTCCATGATATTTATGGTTTTTAATTTATCGTTATCAGTTATCTTTATTTTGAAATTGTAGCATGTAATACATTAATACATCTCTATTTGAAAATTACATTGTGCTGTTGAAATTGATACATCACTTTTTTTGGAATTGATATGTTGTTAAATTAATATGGAAATTTTAAAGTGTGCTTAATACGTTTGTTGTTCCCGACAGTGCTAAGACATAATGTTAGAGAATGAAGTATAAAACATTATCCAGGCTGGCATGGTGGCTTATGCCTGTAATCACAACACTTTGGAAGGCCAGGGCGGGAGCATCACTTGAAGCCAGGAGTTTAAGGTCAGCCTGAGCAACATAGTGAGACCCCCGTCTCTATGAAAAATTTAAAAAATTAGCCAGGCATGGTGGTGTGCACTTGTAGTTCTACCTTCTTGGGAGACTGAGACAGGAGGATTGCTTGAGCCCAGAAGTTTGAGGTTAAGCGAACTATAATTGTGCTACTGCACTCCAGCCTGGGTGATATAGAGTGAGACCCTGCTGGTCTCTTAAAAAAAAAAAAAAATCAGAAGTTCAACAGGGAAAGTGTTTGTTTATGCTCTCTTAAATTGAATCATGGAAATGGTAATCAAGCAATTTTTCTTGTAAGTCTTCTGTAATTGTCTCAGAAACAAAACTAATACTTTTCTGTTTTTTCTTTTAAGAAAAGAGTAATTTCTGACAAAAAATATAGCGAGCAGCGTCTTGATGTGCTCTCTGCCCTAGTTTTGGCTGAAAACACTCTAAATGGACCAAGCACTAAGCAACGACGACTTATTGTTTCTTTAGCACTAAGTGTTGGCACACAACTGGTAAGTGAATTGCTATTATTTATGGAATAAAAATGAGGTCCGAGATTTCATAGTTCCTTTGCTATTGACCCAAGAAACCTGTCTTTACTTAGACTGCAACTTCTCTGCCTTTTTTTCTCCTCCCTGATAGAAAACATTTAAAGATGAAGAACTCTTTCCACTTCAAGTAGTCATGAAAAAACTGGATCTTATCAGTGAACTTAGAGAACGGTAAGTAGGATGGAGATATGCAATGATACTCTAAAGGCACGGTTAATACAAACACTGATTTTCTTTTTAGCATAGCAAGAGAAGAAATGAAATCCAGAAGTTTCTTTCTATAACTTCTTTAGCATGACCAAAATGAGATTGTGATTAGGGATAATAATTACCTTACAGGAAGTGTACACAGGAAGTATGTCGCTTCTGGAAGAGCTCACATGAGAAAAGCATTGTAACCTTAGAGCATTTGGCAGACTGTGATGCATATTGTGATCATTATGTTAGGTATCTCTGTTGAACTTAAACTGCTGCTATAACAAGGCTTCATCTGTTTATGAGAGACTTAGAGATCCATAACACATTGTGTTGTGTAATGTTATGAGATAAAAACTTGAATTACATTGTCCATAGCCAGTCACTAAGTTGAATTAGTTTTTGGAAGGCTTATTTTTGTAGCTACTTTTGGCTTTATTGTTCTTCTTATTGAATAAGCAGTAGGTTTCTTGAAGGGAAGATAGGTCTTCTGAATTTTGATTCTCAGCTGAATTGATGTTAACAGCACAATTTCCGTTTAATACTCATTTATAACTTAACGCTCTTTTGTTGTTTTGAGACGCTGACATTTTTGTAGTTAGTGGCATTTAACTTTCCATCCTTGGAAGAAACAGTGAAACTTCTTCATTGTAAGATGTTTAATCATCATTTTGTTGCCCATATGTAAAATAGTCACTTGGCAAAGATTATAGACATGTTAAGTGTGACTAGGGTTTTTTTGTTTGCTTGTTTGTTTTGCTCACAGTTTTTAAAAAGGTTTTGGTTTCCTACTTGGAAACAGTTAAAATGCATGTGATACAAGTCTTATAAGTCTAGTCATAGTAAATGATATTAAATAAATTTATTTTAAACTCTTCTATTTAAAAGTTATTTGTACTGTTTTTGAGTATGTTTTAAAATAAAAGCATTTGTGCAGAGTTCTGGGTGTTTTGTTACCTTTATTCAATTTGAATAATATTTATTTTGTGACTTTTCTGTCCTAAAGTTGGGTTAAGTGATGTAGGGAATGCAAAATGGGTAAGATGGAACTCTTACTCTTGCAGTAGATGTCATTCCTTTCATATTGTTTTGGAATTCTTTAGTTTTGGTGTCGCTAATTACTGCTTTACATTGTAGAGTCCAAACACAGTGTGACTGTTGTTTTTTATACTGGCATCGGGCTGTCTTCCCAATTTATTTAGATGATGTATATGAAAATGCTGTTGATGCAGCCAGATTACATGTAAGTAAAGAATAATACAAAAAATAAGCCCATCATTTTTCTAGTCACTGTATAAATCATTTTAGGGATCATTTGATTTAACAGTTTTTAAATTGACTTCTAATGCTGTTTTGTAAAATGCTGCGCATATCCAGTAAGCATTGATAGTCCACAGCTAAATCTTATGTTTCTCCTAATGAAGCTAATACTCATTTTCCTCATCATTCTCATTTCACTTAATTTTACTTTGTCATAATCTGACATTTACTCATCAGCAAAGTTTACATTATTCAAAGCTTGCTTTCTTTTTATGGAAGTAAGTGTGTTTGAATGCACAAGATAGAGAAGGGTTAGTGACTGTGAGTTTTTGTATATTCAAGTGTATGCTTTAGGCTCTTTCTATTTAGGAAAGTAGGATGGTCATGTGGAAAATCATTTTTCCTTTAGATCGAAGTTTTGTCTTTTTAGATAGATAATTAACTTTTATAATATTGTTTAGATTGAAGATACAGCTTTTCTAAATTTATATACATTTTAATTTTCTTCTTAGTACATGTTCAGTGCTTTACGCGACTGTGTACCTGCTATGATGCATGCAAGGCATTTAGAGTCCTATGAGATACTTCTGGATTGCTATGACAAGGAAATTATGGAAATTTTAAATGAGGTAACATCATATTTGAGATCAAAAAGATTAAGACATGTTTTTGGAATGCAGTGTTTGGAAGAAAGTTTTAGATTGAAGCAGACTTTCACTGAGTTAAAATTATTTATGAATAAATAGAACAAAGGAACTATTTTTAGTTATAATACCACTGTTATGCTACTTGGTCTATAATTCCTAATTTTATTTAAAACGAAGACTAGGAATTTGAAAATTTTGAATTTACTTTAGTAAGTAGTTTATTTTTATTTATATTTGTTTACTAGAAGAATGCAAATGTGAAATGGGTTTGAATGTTGAGTTCTGCTAATGGTACAGTTAAGGCAACTTAACTATTACTTTATTGAATTTTATTTGGAGAGCTCCAAAGAGGAGGAAATTATATATTTAAAAGACTTACTTGTGTAACATAAATAATTTGAATTCAGTATGTATGCCCCCTCTGTTTTAATTGAAGTATGCATTATAAACTGATATCTTTAAAATGGTATTTCCATTTAGTGACATTTTTATTTGTAGGGAGGAATTAAAAATGCGTAAACGTCACAATATAACCCTACTTAGGTTTGAGGAAATTATGAAAAATTTTTATAATTTCTTGTGTTAAATATGCTTGTTTGGAAAATAAAATACATGTCTGGCCAACAATATAGAACTCCATGTAGACCAGAGTAGATGATTAATTTTATTACTTTTAGTACAGTGAATTTTGTGATTTGTTAGTAAGTATTACAAGGAATTTTTTTTCTTTCCCTTTTGCATGTTCTCATGACTTTGGCGCCTTTCTTGCTGGTTTCCATAAATTTTATGCTTTAAGTTGCATATTCATGTTTTGTATAATGAAGCCATCAGTCATTAGTTTTAGATTTTCTTTTCATGGGTATAAAACTTATAGTATTAATGAAAATAAAGACTTAAAATTTATATAACTGTCCCTGACTGAAAAAAAATACTGGTTTTAAAATGGAGAGCAATGTAATTTTCACTTTCCCTATTAAAAAATAAGATTTTACCACAGAGTAACAAAATCAGTGTGACCATTTTTTTTTAAATCAGTGCATTGATTATGAAACTCTAAAGATCAAAGTGATATGTAGGGAAACAATACAGTCGGAATGTTTTGGAAAATTAAAGTATCAAATCTTTTGTGAATAGCATTTGCTGGACAAGTTGTGCAAAGAAATAGAGAAAGATCTGCGACTTTCTGTGCATACTCATTTAAAGCTGGATGACCGAAACCCTTTCAAAGTTGGCATGAAAGACCTGGCCCTTTTTTTCTCTCTGAATCCAATTCGATTTTTCAATCGTTTCATTGACATTCGAGGTGAGTGTTCTGCTTTCCTTTTTAGAGTCATATTCTATATTTTTTACTCCAATTTTTAAAAAACTAGCAAAACAGGGCAACCCCTTCGGGTCACCTCCTACTGTGGGAGCTTTTCTATCCCCTCGATAAATCCTGCTTTAAAAAAAAAAAACTAGTAAAACAAAACTTTGCAGTATATCTTTTTTGTGTTTGTTTATTCTTTAGTTTTTTTGTTTCCTCGTTTTTATTTCTTAGCACCTTATTTTAAAGGAAAACATTTGATATTCAAAAACAAGTTCTTTTTTCTACTGTTTCATGAATCATAAGTTTTTTGGATTTTTTTTCTTTTTGTAGCTTATGTAACTCACTACCTAGACAAGACTTTCTACAATCTCACAACGGTCGCTCTTCATGACTGGGCTACTTACAGCGAAATGAGAAATTTAGCTACTCAGCGTTACGGACTGGTTATGACAGAGGCGCATCTTCCTAGTCAGACTTTGGAACAGGTATGGTATAAGTGTTTCTCATTTAAAAGGCTGTATATAGTCTGTAGCATAATTGTATTTTTTTAGGAAAGGTTTTTTCTTTTCACTTCATTTAGAATATATTTTTTAAGAAGCTGTCTGCTATGTGAAATCTCATACTTCATAAGAATAAAAAATTAGATTCTGCTAACTTACTTTATGAAAGAATTTACCAAAGGTTTTTACTTATACTCAGCCTTCTGTTGAACATTTGGAATACACATATGTGGGTTTATATACAGCTTTTCAGAAACAGGATAGTGAAGTGACTTCTGCACAAGTGTAAGAAGGTCACAGTTGAGGATTTCAAGCTTGGACACTGTAATACAATTTAGTATCTTAGGAAAATGATTAAATTTATATGATTATAAATGTATTTGTTCTTTTTTTTCTTTTTTCCTTTCAACATGGTCTGCCTCTGTTGCCCAGGCCAGAGAACTGTGGAACAATCATGACTCACTGCCGCCTTGAATTTCTGGGCTCAAGCAATCTTCCTGCCTCATTCTCCTGAATAGCTGGGACTACAGGTGCATGCCACCATGCCTGGCTGTTTTTTATTTATTTTTATTTTTTGTAGAGATGAGGGTTTCACTCTGTTGCCCAGGCTGGTCTCGATCTCCTGGCCTCAGGTGATCCTCTGTCCTTGGCGTACCAAAGTGCTGGGATTGCAGGCATGAGTCACCATGCTTGGCCCAGATGTATTTGTTCTAAAAGGGAGGAGTACAAGAAAACATTAGCTTTGCTAATTCAATTAGCTAGTTTACAATATGGCAGTATCTCATGAGTGTAGCAGTTTATGTTATCAGTTAATTTGTGTGGAATTCTTTCTAAGATCATCCAGATAATATTTATCAAAAAACATTTTTTCAGTTCTAGAATTTGAGAATTATAATTTCTCCTTTATCCTGCTGCATGTAAGGATTATTTCTGGGATTAATTTGTGTATCTTTTCATGTGTTTATTATACATCTAATATTTATTGAGAACATGCCAGGCACTGGACTATGTTTACGGATACAAAGATAAATAGAAGCAGACCCAGCTCATATACTTGTAGTTTAGTGGGAGAAAATGTGTAAGCAAATATTTAGATTAAAATATGATAAAGGCTATAATAAAAGCATAATCAGAGAGGTATTCTGGTGCTGCTTCGGGTCCTAATTCATTTTTAAAAATTATTTTAAAGATGTGGTGTACCATTCAGGATTAGGTATACAAGTGATCATCGTACTGAGCCCTAATTTAAAAAGCTGTGGAACAATTTATATGATACCATTGGATGTTAGAGTAATATCTGAAGAATGAAAGATTCTTAATAGATAATTTTTACATTACACGTGGTCTGGTGTGATCAAAAGAAGCATACAATTTGGGATTAGAATTTCTTAAACCCCAGGGTTCTGCTTCTTCCTAGCCATTTGACCTCAGAGAACTCTGTTAGCTTTATTTTCTTCACCTGTGGAATTTTGCAGACTAATACCTCATTTTTTAGAATTGTATGTAAAGAGCCCTGCAAGTACCTGAAAAAATAGTACATGTTTTGTAAATGTTACAACATATCTTGACTACCTTTTAGAATCTGGCCGTTAGATTACTTTGTAAAAAAATGTAGAAAAGATCCTTGGAAGACATAATATTCTCAAGGATGGTAGGGAAATGATTGTGGGTCATGGATCTTTGAATAGTTAAACTTAACTGTTCCTGTCTTCACAAAAGGATAATATAGTAAGTTTCCAGGTTTCCCCAAGAAGATAGTCCTGATTGTACATGTCTTTTAACCTTTGATCATACCTTTTATATAGTTCCTTAAAATAACTTAAAAATATTAGAAAACTTAGTATAATCAATAAATCACTATATGGATGTAAGTTTAACTGAGTCTTTAAATTAACGGTAATAGAACTCCTTTATGGATTATATTGTAGGGCCTTGATGTTTTGGAAATTATGAGAAACATTCATATATTTGTGTCTCGATACCTCTATAATCTCAACAATCAGGTGAGTGGGTTTTAGAAATGTTTTCTAACTTGGGTGGATATATAGTGGAAAAACTGAGGGGGCAGGAATTGATTATAAAGGGTGAAAATTAGTAAAAAAAAAAAAAAAAAAGAAAGATACTTTTCCCCTTTGCTTTGATTGTATAGGTTGAGTGTCTTTTATCTGAAATGCTTGGAACTGGAAGTGTTTCAGATTTCAGATTTTTTTTTTTTTTGATTTTAGAATATTTGCATTATACTTATCAGTTCAGCATCCCTAATCTGAAAATCCGAAATCCGAAGAGCTCCAAAATCTAAAACTTTGAGCACTGACATCATGCTCAGAGGAAATACTCATTAGATTTTGAATTTCAGATTTTTAGATTTGAAATACTCAACCTGTACTGTCTTCTTGAATAGCGTTTCTATGAAATTCGCCTTAATGAACTAAATTCTAAAATTTTCTTTGGATAACTGATCAGTGTTATAGATTGTGTTGTTATTGAGTATAAATTTGTTTCACTTCAGATTTTTATTGAACGAACAAGCAATAACAAGCATTTGAATACTATTAATATTCGGCATATTGCTAATTCAATTCGAACACATGGCACAGGAATCATGAATACAACAGTAAGAACCTTTCCTTGGGGCTTGGGTGGGTAATAGACTCCTGTTTAATTTCATAGTTTGGGAGATTGTTTTTTCATAGAGTGTTCTGTAAACATATACTACCTGTTTATTCTACCTTAATTTTCATTTTATCTGTTTGGTATTATTAAAAATATCTGGCACTAAATTATCTTGAATATGATGGGCACTAAATTATCTTGAATATGATGGGATAATTTTTAAAATAAAAAGTGATATAAAAGGCACTTTTTAGGATATCTTACCAGCTCAGAACCATCATTACAAAGAGCATAGAAGATTTGAGGATGTCAGGGTTGTGTGTGTGTGTGTGTTGATTCTCTGGCACACTCTGTAAGTTACTTTTGAAAACAAATCATTGATAGTTTATTTACTATTTTTTATGCTCTTTTTTTGGGAGGGGCTACTAATTATTTGATGTCCATTTAAATAGGAACTTACTGCACATATTTTGCATTTTCTTAGAAGTGGATGTTTAGTCACTTGAGGGAACTGTTTGAACACACATGCTATTTTTATCTCTAGAAATAGTGAAGTCTTTTAATTTGCCTGTTTTTCAGGGCATAGTTAATTTCCGTTTAAGGGAAGAAGAAAGTGAATGCTTGAACACTACAATATTGTTAAATAGATTTGCAGTGAGGAATAGGAAGAAGAGTAGAAAATTAAGTTGGCATCATTTTAGTATACATTGGGGAAAAGTACTGAAGTTTTTTACCTGATGAGTGATGTGATTGGAGCTTCATTTTAGTGGTTACCAATATAGAAATCAGACATAGATAGGATTTTAAATATAAAATGAGTCATCCATTTAGGGATCATGTCTGAACCTTTGAGGATAAATAACCTGAACTTTTGAGGATAAACTCTTGACCTCCATCAAATTTTCATGTAACAGATACTGTCTCAGGTACTGTGCTGGGGGCATTAGCATGAGAAAAACAGACATTCTCTGTTCTCATGGTAATTACAGGGATATAGACATAAATCAGATAATGACACTAATGAATGTAGGTTACTGATGTCTGTTGATGGTAAAGTGAGCATAGGAGGTACGAGAGTCAGAGAGAGGCAGAGTTACCCACTATTAAGAGTGGGAAGGATAAAGAAAAGACTGCAAAAGAGATAAAGAAAAAAACCAAAGAAACAGAAAAAGCAAGGCAGGTACAATTGTTTAAGCCATAAGATACATTCTGAGAAAGCACCCATTTCTGTAGCTGGGTAAGTGAAGACTGAGTAAAAAGGGCATATGTTTGTCAAAATTTATTTCCTCTGCATTGCCTTCTGTGGATTATCTTCTGTGCATTTCCTTGTACAGAAAAGGTGCTCAAAAATATTTATGGATAAATAATTGAATGTTTAGCATCTTCCTTCAGGAAAGTTTAAAGAGCTCTGTAATATCATTCTAAACATGTAGGTTAGTGATACGTAATCTTTTTGTTTTGTTTTGAGTCAGGGTCTCACTCTGTCCCCCAGGCTGGAGTGCGGTGGCATAATCATGGCTCACAGCAGCCTCAACCTCCTGGGCTCAGATGAACCCCTCCGCCTTAGCCTCCAGAGTAGCTGGGACTACAGGCGTGCACTACCATGCCCAGATAATTTTTTAAATTTTTTTGTGGAGATGAGGTCTTGCCGTGTTGCCCAGGCTAGTCTTGCACTCTGAGACTCCAACAATCTTCCTGCCTTGGCCTCCCGAAGTGGTGGGATTACAGAGTGTGTCTGGCTAGTAATATGTGTAATCTTGTTGACAGAGGAACATAGAAACCTGTGACTGTGGTTTATGGGCTTAAAACTAGGGTTTTGAGTCTGGTTTTGTGATTTTTACCACAGTTCTTAGTCCTAACATGAGAATATTTTCTATTTTTTCTGTTTTTCACCCCTCTTTTAAGTAAAAATATAAGAGGAGCTTACAGAAAGTTCTCTAAACTTGGACAGTAAAAAAATTTATTTAAATAATGTCAGGTCCAATATGAATTAGATTTTAAAAATAGTACTTTTAGATAATTGTTACTCAGAACATTGATTTAATAATTATATTAACTCTTTAAAATTTTTTGAATTTTAATTTTATAGGTTAATTTCACCTACCAGTTTTTGAAAAAGAAGTTCTATATATTTAGCCAGTTTATGTATGATGAACATATCAAATCCAGATTGATTAAAGATATTCGATTTTTCAGAGAAATCAAGGATCAAAATGATCACAAGGTATGCTGCATATTCTTTTAAGGTAGTTTGACTTAGCTGTTGAGTATATAGCAAATGTGTAGCTAAAATTTGCATTTAGATCTCTGCTGGGGTTTAGTTTTATATTTTTTCCACATCTCCTAGATTTTGCCTCCACGTTCCTTATATTTTCCCTTACAGTGTCCTACCCTTTGCATTCTCTGTAGGCTTACACATAAGGAAAAATAAAATGATCAGTATAGCCATGTGTTACTTTTATTTTAAAATAATTGAGAAGCAGTACATGCTTATTTTGAAACATTTAAACAGTATAGAGTGCATAACTGAAGGTCCTCCCTCGTTTTTCTTTCCTCTCAGCTCTGTTGTCTGGAGACAGTTATTGTTCAGCAATGTAGTTTGATTCCTTTCAGATACCTGTGTGGTAAACACATATATTTGTACATAAATATACATTGCTTTTTTATAGCAAAAAATACTGTTTTGCAGTTTGCTTATCACATGTCGGTACATAAAGATGTACCACCTTCTTCCTAAGAGTTGATAGGATACATGTACATGATACCATTTATTTAACCCTCTTCTGCTGACCAGTATTTAGGTTTTTCTAAGTTTCCACTGTTATAAACAGTGCTAAAGTAACATCCTTTTCTGTGTAATTATAAACTACTTCTGAAAGAAGCGTTCCTTGAAGAGAAACTTCTAGGACAAAGTATATGAACTTTCAAAATTCTGGTACATATTGCCGAGTGCTCCAAGTATACTGCACAATTAATATTCCTATCAATAACGTATAAGCATACTGCTTTCCCTTCACTCTCCAGGCCAAGTTTTCACGCAGCAAAGTGGAAAGCCTGTTGAACTGTTAAGTGACAACAGTAGAGGTGTGTCACCCTGGATAGAGAACCAACAGGCTAAGATGGGTTCTATATTTGATTTGTCACATATGAAACTATTTTAATGATCTTATTTGAGATTCATCTAGTTCCGGCGCTTTTTAATAGTTGGTAGTTCTCTTCAATGTCAGAGCAGCAAAATATTTAGAGTAGTGGAGTAAGCTAGTAGTGTCATCTCATAAAATTACAGATTACGTGTATCAGTAGAGAATTCTATAACTGCCTCATTTTTATTGGAACCAAAATTATGAATATTTGGAGATAACAGTAATCATGCTGTTGTGTAATAATTGCTTCCTTTTGTTATTAAGATTAAATGAATAATTTCCTGAGCATCTGAGTAAACCAAGACTTGAAAAAATCTTTTTTTAATGGTGATAACAACTAGAAATTTTAACCGCACTGATGTCTGTTCACTGGAAAGGATTGGGTTTATAAGCCCCAAAAGCCTATACAGTTCACAGAAGCTTGGACACATGTTTCTGGGAGGAAATGGTTTCTTTTTTCTATTATAGAGTAGTTGGGTGTTAGGAGACTAATAATGGTGGTAAGGAGCTTAGCTTTTGTGGCATTGATTATCAATCCCTTTAGTTAATGTCAAAAAGAAAAAACATTTAATTTAAAAGTTGACTTTCGACATTAGTAGTTTTGTTTCTACAGATTTTTTTGTCATTGGACTTGAGTGATTTTTTTTTTAAGCACAATGAAAAACAGCATTAGAAAGGAGGATAGTATTGGCATTGCTGATTTTGTAGGAATTCTATGCTTTAGGGTCTTTATTAAAGGCAGTCTTAAAATTATCTTTCTAGTATCCTTTTGATAGAGCAGAAAAATTCAATCGAGGCATTAGAAAACTTGGAATAACACCAGAGGGACAGAGCTACCTTGATCAGTTCAGGCAACTCATCAGCCAAATTGGTAAGTTGTTATAACAGTGTTGGGAAATAAAGTGCAATTCCTAAGAATCTATCTCATAGTAAATATCTTTTAATAATAAACAACTTATTATATGAATGCTGCAGCTCAGCTTTATTCCACTAGGGCAATTTTCTTAACCAAATTTCTTACCAACTATGATTAGACTGTTGCTGCAGAAATAATTGATAGACTGTAGACTATAAGTAAAACATCCTCAGTTAAATTAAAATTTAATAACTAATTTCAGATATCATATTCATAATTAATAGTCAATGGGTAAGTACTTGTTGAGTGAATACCTAGTCTGTTCAAGGCACTGTTTTGGGCTTCCAGAAGAGGTTCCCTCAAGTTACAGCCTAAATGTGAAGGTATGAAATATGTGGAAAGTTAATAATTTAAGTTAATAAGTTACATGTAAGTTTATTTAAAGATAAAAAATTAAGGCCAAGTGTGGTGGTGGTTCATGCCTATAATCCCAGCACTTTGGGAGGCTGAGGTGGGAGGATTACTTGAGGCCAGGAGTTTGAGACATAGTGGGGAACATAGTGAATCTTTGTCTCTAAAAAATAAAAAAAATCAGTTGGTTGTGGTGGTGCATGCCTATAGGCACATCTACTCAGGAGACTGAGGCGGAAGAATCACGAGTCCAGGAGGTTGAGGCTGCAGTGAACCGCGATCGTGCCACTTGCAATTCAGCATAGGCAACAGAGTGAGATTGCAACTCAAAATATATATAATATTTTTTCTGTGAAATATGCTACATTATATTTTAAAAGCAAGAACTACATTAAAAAATAAGCAGAGCATAACAAAGTCCTTTATTTATTTATGTATTTATGTATGTATTTATTTATTTATTTTGAGTCAGGGTCTCACTCTGTCCCCCAGGCTGAAGTGCAGCAGCATGATCACAGGTCACTACAGCCTCAAACTTCTGGGCTCAAATTATTCCTCAGTCTCAGCCTCCTGAGTAGCTGGGACTACAGGGGTGTGCCACCATGTTGGGCTAATTTTTTTTTGGTAGAGATGAGTTCTCACTATGCTGCCCAGGCTGGTCTGGAACTCTTGGGCTCAAGCGATCTTCCCGCCTCGGCCTCCCAAAGTACTGGGATTACAGGCATAAGCCACCATGTCCAGCCACAAAACTTTATATTTATTGAACTTTTTACATATGTGATCTGTGTTAATGTCTCCACAGTGATCTTGTGAGATAGGCATGTATCCATCATTTTAAAAGTGAAAATAGAAAAACTCAGAGAAAAGTTAAGTGAACTTGCTGGGACTTAAGCCAGGGTTGTTTAGCTCTGAGTCCAGAGGTGTTTCATATCTTCACACTTTATAGTAACTGACAGTAAGCAGTGGGCAAAGGCTTACTGACTATATTTTAGGGAAATTATGCCTCCTGAGATTCATTCATTTATTTATCAAACATTTGCTAAATTTTCTGCTACTTGGAAATACAAGCATCTTTGCTTTCAAGGGCCTTTAAATTTACTAGTGAGAAAGATGTTTCCAGCGTTTCGTTTTGGAGGGCACCAGATGCTGGCTTAAGTTTTATCAGTTAATTGGTTTGCATATTAGACATTTCTATTATATTTTAGTGTAAGAACTTAGAGAATTTTACATGTGTAATTTTGTTTTTGTAACTCATTTAATATGAGGTATTGTCAAATAAGTACTGTTTCTTCAAGGAGACATTTGATATATTAGATGCAAACTTCTGGAGCAGTAGTTCTTATCTCTTTTTGAGACTCTGAAGAAAACTCTGGGTGATTTCCCCCAGAACTAATGCCCATATGTACATACATGTACAATTCTGTATAGAAGGTACTAGAGTCCACGTGCCTAAAGCTCTGGTCCTTGGACATCAAAGCAAGAGCTGTCCTCCTAGAGAATGTTGTTTAAACTTCATTCATATGCCTCAGATTTTGCGTCATGTGAATGCTTCTTATACTGTTACTTGTTTCATGTCTTCATATTTTTTGAAGGTGTAATTTTGTCCTAAGATTTAACAAGTGTTAAATCATAGTCATATCATAATATCATAGTCATTTTCCCCCCATTGACATCAGAATAACCACCAAAACAAATGTTCTTTGTTGTGCCATCTAATGGCATCTTGATTGCTACCGGGATGCAATCCACAATTGGAAAATATTATCCTTTTCACTTTGATCCAGCATTTTACTCTCTATTCTCTTCATAGAAAATATAAAGTCTTCACCTTTGTTTATAAAACACTGCAATGTCCATTTGAGTCTGTTAAATATTTTGAGAAAAGGAAGGAGTAAATCTCAGCTCTGGGAGCAAAATGAAAAGTAGTTTTTATTTAAAATCTGCCTGCTGAAATAATAACTACTAACATTTATTGAATGTTTATTGTGTGCAGTGGCTGTTCTTGGTGCTTTATGTTTTAACTCACGAAACTCACTAAAGTTTATGAAGTATTATTTCCATTCATCATTCCACAGGTATTTATTTAGGACAACAGATATTTCTAGGTGCTGGTGATATATGTAACAGTAAACAGTCTCTGCCCCTGTGGAGCTTAATTTAATAGATGAGGAACCTGAGATAAAAAGAGGTTATGTAATCTGGCCTAGGTCTTAAAGCTAACCAGTGGCAGAGTCCTGATTTGAACCCATGTAGTCTGGCTTCACAGCTTTTGCTCTTAACCGCTACTCTATACTGGCCTCTCATATTTTGATTGACCAGACTTCGTTTGGTCTGACAGCTTGGAGGAAAACAACGAAAATAGACATTTGATTTTTCTCAATGTACAATTTAAAAAATTAACGATCTTTCATATTGGGATAAGTCTTAAATAGATTCAATGGTATGTGCTGTGAATGGTTGATGAAAACATCGGATGAGATAATGTATATAAAACATTACTGTAGTGATTATGAAATATTAATTGCTTCTTACCTTTTTATCTGTTCTTTCTCCCAAGTATTTCAATAAAGTTCAATTATATGTTGAATTCCTACTGTATGCCAGGACATGTTGGCTATAGGAATGGAGCAGTGAAGAAGACAAAGATTGTACCTATGGATCTTGTACTCTGGTGGGGGGAGGCACAAACAAAAGGATACATAATATGTCAGTGATCGGTGCTGGGGAAGGAGCGCCAAATGGAGGGATGTCCAGGGAAAGCACTTAGGAAGTGACGTTTGAGCAGGGCCCAGACATAAGGCAATAAGCCATGTGTGTGTCCAGGAAATGAGTGTGCCAGACAGAGGCATCAGTAAGTGCCAAAGCCCTGAGCCTGCATAGTGTTTTTGAGGAGCAGGCGGGGCTCGAGTGGAGTCCGTCAAGACCTGAGTGACAAGGCATGCTGCATGAAGAGCAGCGCGGGGCAAGGCCATGCAGGACTGTGTTGACCACACAGTGGATTTGGGTTTTGTTCTGAGGCAGAAAAACTGTTGTAGAGGTTTCAGGAAAGGCATGGTATGCTCCAACTTAGTTTTAAAGACTCACTAGCTCCTCTATAGATAAAACAGGGGGTGTGGAAGGATGCCAAAGGTAGAAGGAGGGAAACCAGAAGGGTGTTGCATATTGCTGTGGTCCAGCCAAGAGACAGTGGTGGATTGGAATAGGAGGTAGCTGCAAAAGTAGTGATTCTGGCTGCATCGGCAAGGTGGAGGTAACATGATTTGCCTAGCAATTGGATATAAAGTATGAGAGAAAGAAAGGAGTCAGGTGACTTAAAAATATTTGGCTTGAGCAGCTGGAATGACAGATTGCCAGTTTCTGTGATCGGCAGAATTGGGAACAAAGTTCTGGAGTGTGAGTTGGACATATTAAATTTAAAATTACTTCGTAGACATGTAGTGTAGGCATTGATAAAAAAAAGTCTTGAGTTCAGAGAAGGAATCCAGGCTGGAGATGTAAATTTGGGAGGCAGCTGATAAAGATTTCCTGATGTCACTTCCCGTATGTGTGTTTGTGAGACTCTTAGCAGTGAGAGTGAAGAAATTATTGATATTATCATTTTAAAAGTTTGGCTATTTTAATATAGTTAGCATTTAATTAATTTATCAAATGAAGGAGTTACATTTACTTTTAAATATTTAACATAGATGTGTGTAAAGTAAAATATATCAGACCATATTGGCACTTAAGAGTGGAAACATTGTAATTGACTACTGTATATAACTATTCCTGATTATTAGAGTTTAGAGTTATTTATGTAAATATCTGATTTTTTTGTGTGGTTTTTAAGGTAATGCTATGGGCTATGTACGAATGATAAGATCTGGTGGTCTTCATTGTAGCAGCAATGCCATTAGGTATGGATGCAAACATCATTTTTGCCTTGTTTATTTAAAAATTATGTCATTTAAATCTGTGTTATAATTAATATTGCATAGAAGATGTTTGTTCTTGATATATTTTGAGATAAAATATGGAAGAAAACTTAATTCTACTAGTTAGTTTTTTTTCTCCTTAAATTTTTGAAAATCTCTATTTCTTTTAAGGTTATAGTTAATTTATTTTATCACTATGGTTTATGAATGGATGTAAAGATTATATAATTTTAAGGATTAAAATTTGATTAGTCATGTCTAAAATTTAATTGAAACTAAGGTGATGATATGAAATAAAGTGGTGATATGAAATAATTGAAATGAAAAGTTCTTTCCAAATTCATAGTTGAAAATCTTAGAATCGGACAGTACTGCTTTAGTATCCATGTCAGTTGCATGTATTTTACTTGCTGTGATAAATTTCTTCCCAAATTCTTATGTAGATTTGTGCCTGACCTTGAAGACATTGTAAATTTTGAAGAACTAGTAAAAGAAGAAGGTCTTGCAGAAGAAACATTAAAAGCAGCAAGGTAATCTAATTTTAGAGTGGTTAAATTTGGAGATTTTTGAAAATGTGTTTATATAAAAGAGAAGACTTAGAGAGTGATATATAATTTATCTGCCTGTGTTTGTATTATACAGATTATAATCGCAGTTTATGAAACACAGGTTTTTCTTTATTAGATTTCAGTATTCTAGATTTTTCCAACCTCACTGGAAAGTGATCTTGTAGAATGTGCTGTCCAGTATGGCAGCCCCTGGCCACAGGTGGCTCTGGAGTACTTGAACTGTGGCTGGTCCAAACTGAGATGTGCTCAGGTGTGAAGTACACAGCTCATCTTGGAGATTTGATGTAAGAAAAGGAATGCCTCATATCTCATGCATAAAATTCATTTCACCTGTTTCATTTTACTTTTTAAAATACTTCTGTTTACTAACATTGTTCTAGAATGCCAGTCCTTACCTTCATGAAATATGGAGCACAGCTGTTCAGTACAGTAGCTACTACCAGTATGGGTGTTAGAACACTTGAAATATGGCAAATGGGACTGGGCTCAGTGGCTCAACCTGTAATTCCAGCACTTTGGGAGGCCGAGGCGAGTGAATTGCCTGAGCCCGTGAGTTCAAGACCAGCCCAGGCAACTTGGCGAGACCTCGTCTCTACAGTAAATAAAAAAAATTTAGCCGGGCATGGAGAATAGAAGATTCGTTAAGAAAAAAAATCATCCCACAAAATTGCCTATTCATCACAAAGGGAAAAGCTCTTTTTACAATGGAAAGACGTATTTCACCTTAACAAAGTGATCAAACTTAGCATCATTAGGAATGGTACACTGACATTATGTGGCCTCCTTATGCAGTGTTGTGGCAAGTATCCTGTTTGTATTCTTTTCAGAAAAGTTTACTCTGAATTTATTATGAGGAAACAACCTGAGAAAGCCAGAATGTGGAGTATTCTGTGAAGCACATGGCCTGAATGCTTTAAAAAAATATCAAATGGCATGGGTATAAAAGTTCTAGATTACAAGAATGAAGAGATTTGATAACCAAGTGTAATGGGTGATCCTTAATCGTATCTTAGATAAGGAAAATAATAGCTACAATGACATTTGGGGAGGTTTGAACATGGAATGTATATTAGATGATGTTTTTTATTTTGGGGGTATAATAATATATTGTAGCTTTGTAGGAGAATGTCTTAGTTCTCAATAGATTCATGCTAAAGCACTTATGAGATAACTAACATGAGGTCTGCAATTTTTCAAATATTTCAGAAAAATAGAGAAAACAGTTGTGCCAAAATGTTAACAAATGGTGAGTCTAGTTGAAGGGTATACAGGTGTGAAGGGTATGTAGGTGTTCCTTAGGCTATATTTTAATTTTTTGATAGGCTTGAAATTTTAATAAATAAAACACAAAGAAAAATATACTGAAAAATGTGTGCGTATTTTGAGAATAAGGTCCCAACACAGAAGTTCTACTCTGGAATATCCTATTGGATAATTTAGTTCTTTGCCACATTATAGAAGCCATGTTCAGAGTTAGCCATTTGAAGTCCTGAAAACAAACTAGTTCGTGGTGTATATCCCAAAGGAAGAAAATTGAACCTTTACCATTTCTTAAATGATGTGATTCACTCCAAAATTGGTGATTATTTTAAAAATATTTTGAGGCAGCCTGAGGAAGCCAGAGAATAGATACTGTCTTTCAAGAGCTCTAAGGTAGAGTTTACTGCTAATTGCAAGGTCCAGATTTGTGCTAGGAAGCGGTTGGTTGACATTAAGTGAAGGAAGTTCGTGGTAGGTGAAGTCAGGGAGTTGTGGGATCATGATAACAAATAGATTATTCATGTAGGTGATGGAGGAGAGCTGGAGAAGGCAGCCCAATCCTAGAGAATAAATGTTGGGCAGTGGTCAAAAGGTTAGTAGATGCCTGCTTTCAAGAAGCAGTAGTTGGGTAGATGGGCTATGGTTGGGATGACGTGTCTCAGAGGAAGATTTATACATTCCAGTGCTGGAGCGGTAATAATTTGAATGTGGTAGTGGCTATATATGAAGGATACAGGAGTAAAAGCAGCTAATGTTTCTAAATGTTGAGAGGGAAGCTAAGATCTTGGAAGATGCCAGGTTTAAGTTCAGGTAAGGATATGTCGGAGAAGCATTAGAGATTTAAGATGAAGAGGACTTTATTTGTAATGAAATGGGATTCTGCAGGCCTCATTGTAGGAAGAAAAAACACAGAACTATTACTTTAAGTTCCAAGATGCTCTATGTATTCTACTTGAGGTACTTAATTAACTAGTATTGGTTAGTTTCTGTCCATAAAAAAAATGAATTCATTCTGAACTCCAAGAAAATTTACTTAGAAAAATCTTGCAGTGTTTCCTGCATTTTGAGTGCTCTTATCTAAAGTAATGAGAGGTTTTTAAAAGGCCACATCTTTGTTTGAGAAAGGAACTATGTAAATAATATTTTGCTTTTAGGCATTTGGATTCAGTCCTCAGTGATCACACACGAAATTCTGCCGAAGGCACAGAATATTTCAAAATGCTTGTGGATGTTTTTGCTCCAGAATTTCGAAGGCCAAAGAATATACATCTTCGAAATTTCTATATCATTGTCCCCCCTCTGGTGAGTATTTTCAGAGCCTTACATGACTTCAAAAAGAGCGTTAATAAATATAGATATGGTTTCTTTGTACCACAGAATGCATATAGACTACATTACTGACTTTCTGGTTATAGATAGAACTGTGATCTCACTGAAAATGACCTAGATGTTTACTTATTAGCTATGCTGAGGGAGACTTACTTATAATTAAGATAGATTCTTACTGTTAATGACTACCAGAGAAATCCTAGTATTTTTTAAATTGCTTGAGTGTGTGTCATTACATGTGTACCATTGGAATCTTTGGGTGGAATTACATCGTATAATCATCTTTAAATGCTTTATGTAGACTGTTTTTTTCTAACATACTTCTTAAAGCATATTGTTTGAGAATAACCTCTATTCAGTAAATGCTAACATATAGACTAATTTTTAGTGCATTTTCTTTGTGGTATTTAATATGTTCTCTAATTCTGTAGTTGCTTTCTAAAAATAACTCAAATTACCAAAAACTGCATTGTAAAAATAATTGTTCCATTGGGGAAAATGGAGTTAAGAGTTTAAAGAGGTATATATTAGTAATAAGAGTTATTTTTCCCTGAAGGCTCTGTAATTTTTAAAAATAAAGTTGTATGTGGATAGCTCTAACATCTAACTATCACCAAGAAGATGTGACTTTTTATCATATCTAATTTTGATCAAGAATAATAATTTTTCCTTGTGCTGCCTGAATTGTTAACACTTATCTTCTTATATAGTAAGCTTTTATTACCTATTGAAAGTAGCTAATAGTCTACAGACAACTTTTGTCTTTATGAATTTTGTTTCTTTTCTATATTGTTAATTCTGTCTCATAATTACATTTTAACTATGATCTAGCAAAAATGTCCATATTCATTTGAGAGGCATCTTTTCATCTTAAGGTAGTGTCAGACTAGAGGTGAGTGTTCTTATTTGATAATGCCATCGTTAACTTAGGTTGAGTTCTTACCATATTTCTTTAATTTGAAGGGCAGGCAGTATACTCAAGCCATAGTAAACAGCAGTGAAACCATTGGTGAGCTTAGAAGGAGCCTGTTGTTTTATGGGGCAGCTGTCAGAATTCACATAGTATTGGAAAAAACAATACACAGACTGAGAGCATTACAAGGAAGTATAGTATACTATTCTTATGTTTTAGTTCCAGAAAAACAAAAATGAAATGTCTAAAAAAGACTTATATACCCGTTGACAAAGATTTCACAAGTATGTGATTAATTGCCAAATAGGCTTCACAGGCCAAAAAGTGAAACTTGATGTTTTGTTTCCAGTGTAGGCTATGCCATACTATGTTATAATTTTTAATGTAGTTTTTTCTTTATCCCTCTAGAGCTATGCCATTCGTGTGTAGCCACATGTGACTACTTAAATTTAAATTAATTAAAATTTTATAAAATAAAAAATTCAGTTCCTCCGCATCCTAGCTTCATTTCAAGTTCTTCATGGTGACATGTGACTAATGGCAGATATATAACATTTCTCATAGCCAGCAGTGTTGCTCTAGGGTGTGACTTCCAGCTGGTAGTCATTGTTTTTTGTCTTAAGAACTTTATAATGCCTAGTATATAGTAAGCTTCAATAAGTCTTGGAATATAGGATATGATTATATAAAGTATTTTAGAAGAGCTGACTTTTCAAGGGAGGTGCTGTTTTGAGGAATTCACACGTTAGCAATGGACTACTAATAATTTTTAACCAAAAACAGGATAAGAATTATTTTAGAAAGAATCAGGTGAGTTGGAGTAAGGACTACCTTGCATGTGTTTAAGAGTGCTTTGAAGTAAAGCAGGCCTGCTTTTCTCACTGCAGTGTTCATTGTATATGACTTTGACCAAGATGTAATTCTCTCAAACCTCAGTCTCCTCATCTCTAAAATGTGCATAATAGTTCACAACGAACCACATACAAGGTACTGTGCTTGGATTAAGTAGTGATTGACAGAGGGCTCATGTTTAAAGGACTTGGAAAAAAGAGCCATTAACACATTTGTGATAGGCAGATGTTTCACTTTCCTTACACTGAGAGCGAGTGAAAAAAAAATCTGAAGCTGGTTGCCTCAAACTTCTATTGTTAAGCACAAGTGAAATGGTCTTTTCTAAATTGTCACCTTTTTCACAATACAACTGAAAGTTGCAGAATACTCAGTATTTGCCTCAGACACCACTGTGACTAACATTCTGTACTTTGTGTTTTTATTTGAATTATAAGCCCGAAAAGGCAGTCTTCTATGATGAGGCAAATTCATGGCAGCGGTCACGAATGAGTTAAGATACACTTGTACTCAAAAAGACTACTTGAGGCAAAAGTTTCAGATGGAAAGACCAGGAAGTTAGAAGATATTCTATTTATAATTTTTGGAATATCTATTTTAGGAACTAAATTCTGAAGATTTTCTTAGCATAATTGTTTTTCTAATATCTTGTTATATCTTTTAGACTCTCAACTTTGTAGAGCATTCCATTAGTTGCAAGGAGAAATTGAATAAAAAAAATAAAATCGGAGCTGCATTTACTGATGATGGCTTTGCCATGGGTAAGCCTAATGGAATTGTTTTTCCATTAATTTTATGTTCATCTTATCATAGATTCTTAGAAACATTTGCTGGAGAATGAATCCATATGTTCTTTAAGCTTTGTTTTTCTTGAACAGCATTTACTGTGTCTTTAGCTGGGTGATGTAATTGACCTTACTTGTTTCCCGTCATTTACTGTCATTTAATGCCCTCTTGGTATTGCTAATCATTACCTAGTTCGACTTTGACCTAATAGTTAGGCTTTGTTTTTGTTGTGGTTTTATAGTTTTAGCCTCTTGTTTAGTTTCCCTGGTTTCCTTGGAGCTTCCTCAGTGGCTGTCTTTTTAGCAGTGGAAGCTTTTATTCTTTACCCTTACACACATGTTTCTCCAGGTGATTTATATGGCCACACTGTTTATTTGTTTTCTTCTTAATTGACTTGTCTTTAATTTTTTATATTTTTATGTCTTTTTTTAGAAGGAGGAATTAAGCCATCTTGCTAAACCTACCATTCATTTATTCTGTAAAATGTAATTTGAAAAGAGACTAATTCAAAATGGTTAGCTTAGTGCTAGAAGCTATTGATGAAAGAGTAGAATGCAACTTCTGTACTCCTAGTAATTGAACTTCACTTTTGCTAATGCCTGCAGGTGTGGCTTACATCCTAAAGCTTTTGGATCAGTATCAGGAGTTTGACTCACTTCACTGGTTCCAGTCTGTTAGAGAGAAATACCTTAAGGAGATAAGAGCAGTTGCTAAGCAACAGAACGTGCAGTCAACTAGTCAAGATGAAAAACTACTACAAACCATGAATCTTACACAGAAGCGACTGGATGTCTATCTACAGGTAGAGGAAAAATAGAAACATATAGAAATCCCCAGTTTAACAAGTGAGATAAACATTGGTATAAAGATTATATTTTAGAATGAATAGTGCGTAGTAGCCGTTTGACTCATATCTTAAAACTGGGTAGGTTGCTTAGTTCAGTTTTTATGTTTCCACTAGGCCTTTTTAAAATAATAAAAAAGAAACATTAAAATATATTTTTTTGATATTTTGCTGTAATAAGTATTATCTAAGCTTTTATTTTAATTTTTTAAATTTTACTTAGGAATTTGAATTGCTGTATTTCTCACTGAGCAGTGCAAGAATTTTCTTTAGAGCAGACAAGACTGCAGCTGAAGAAAACCAAGAGAAGAAAGAGAAGGAAGGTCAGTGAGTGGCTGAAACTTGGCAAGACCGGTAAACCTCTTTAGTAGTACGTACTAATGCCCCATTGTATCTGATCAAACTTGTAGCTTCTTTTTCTTCTTGGAAAATAATACAAACTCAGAAATAAGTCTTTTAAAAAAGTAAAGCCTCTATAGATCTTGTGTGAAACTGAAAAGAAGTTTACATAGTTTATCCATTTCACTTTGTGGTAACCCTTTAAGCCCTTACTCAGTTTCATCTTAATATAAATAAAATTTAACAAGCTTAGTTTTTCTTCTTTCATGGCTCAACCTGTATCAGATTAGAAGGAACAAATTAGGCTGGGTGTGGTGGCTCATGCCTATAATCTCAGCACTTTGGGATGCTGAGATGGGAGGATTGCTTAAGTCCAGGAGTTGGAGACCAGCCTGGACAGGATAGCAAGACTTCATCTCTAAAAAATAAAAATGAAAATTAGTTAGGCATAGTGGCACGTGACTGCAGCTTCAGCTACTCGGGAGGCTGAGGCAGAAGGATTGCCTGCGCCCAGGAGGCCAAGGCTGTGGTAAGCTGTGATTGTGCCACTGAACTCAAGCCTGGATGACAGAGTGAGACCCCAACTCAAAAAAAAAAAAGAAGGAACAAATTAGAGGAGGACAGCTAAATATTGCTGAAGGCAAAGCTGCTGGTGACTAGATGTTGCCTAAACGAGATGGGACGTGACTTAAGAGGCTTGAAGTCATAGCCATAGTGTCGCAGTAAGTGGCATCTTGCTGTCCTTCAGTAAGGCCCTGGAGAATCAGTGCAATGTAGTCATGGTAACCGATAGTCGTTTCAATGAGCTTGAGTCATTATAGCCATTGTAGTATGCTATGTAGAATGGTGGGTAAGAATTTATGCATTTTAAGACTTAAGAACATTGACTTTTTTTTTTTTGCAGTGGCCGCTCCCGGCCACCGCAGCCTCGACCTGCTGGGCTCTGGCAGTCCTTCCGCCTCAGCCTTCCAAGTAGCTGCAACTACAGGCGCACGCTATCACGCCTGGCTAATTTTTTTGATTTATTGTAAAGATGAGGTCTCGCCAAGTTGCCCAGGCGGGTCTCGAACCCGCGGGCTCAGGCCGTCCACTCACCTCAGCCTCCCAAGGCAAGCATTGCTCTTAAGGTTTGAAAGTTAGAACAATTGCCTTCTCTGAGGAACAGATATTTCTCTCTTTCTGTCATGGAAATTATGTAACTTACATTTTTCTCTTTGCTTGGAAGATCAAAACTAGGCACAGCAACTAGTTGACTCTTAGAGTTTCCAGGTTTGTGCTTGCCATGTTTCTTACTTGTATTTAATGAAATTTTCCTAAATCAAGATATAAAACATTTCATAAAACAAGATTTTTTATTAATCCTATATTGTGTCAAATTTTAAAATACACTTTATTTTTTTTGCATTGAGTAGATGTGGCTCATTTGGGTAGACCACTTACATGAAGTACCTTATTCCTTGACAATGTTGTGTAAATTAAATACTACTAGTTAATATTACTTATTAGCGTATCTAGGCATTTTTGTAATCTAGACTAAGCAAATAATATGCATATGCTTCAAAAATGATTTCAGGCTGTTACCTGGTAGCTATTCAGTATTTGTTGAATAGAAATGTATTTGGGTTTATTTTCTTATACTGTAAATTAGCAAAGCTCTATGGAAAAATTTCATCAATATAATATAAATATGAAGAAACTCAGTTATTGCTTAGGTTCTGCTAAGACATTTCATGGTGCCAGAATCTTGACTCCAGCCTACATGACTGGGAAAATCTGGCAAGTGCATTGGACGTTTAAAGCTTTAAATACTTTAAATACCTGAAGCATTAAAACAAAACAAACAACTCTTGTACTTCATGGCATTGGGACTCCTCGCTTTAGTTCGTTCATCTTTTTTTGTTTTGTTTTGCTTTGTTTTGTTTTGAGTTGGAGTCTCACTCCGTTGCCCAGACTGGAGTGCAGTGGCCGCTC
>CAUYQG010098672.1:0-10962 GCA_963574415.1 Tarsius wallacei
CCACCGCAGCCTTGACCTGCTGGGCTCCAGCGATCCTTCCGCCTCAGCCTTCCAAGGAGCTGGAATTACAGGCGCACGCTACCACGCCCGGCTAATTTTTTGATTTATTGTAGAGATGAGGTCTCGCCAAGTTGCCCAGGCGGGTCTCGAACCCGCAGGCTCAGGCAATCCACTCGCCTCAGCCTCCCAAAGGCGTGGGATTACAGGCTGAGCCACCGAGCCCGGCTTTTTTTTTCTTTTTTAAGATAACGGGATGTTGCTGTGTTGCCCAGGCCGGAGTGCAGTGGCTATTCACAAGGGTGATTATAGCTCACTGTAGCCTCAGAACTGCTGGGCTCAAGTAATCCTTCCACTTCAGCCTCCCAAATAGCTGAAACTACAGGTGCACACTGCCATGCCAGGCCTAAAATGTGCACTTTTGTTCGTTCACAACTAATCTAATTCTAGTTTGGAGGGATAATTTGCATGCAGCAAAATTTACCTTTTTAAAGCATGCTTTTATTTTGCAGTTGTGTGACCATGACCACCTCAAGGTGTAGAACATCTCCGTCATCCCCCAGACTCATATCCACTTATTCCCCCGACCTCCAACGGCTGTGATACCAACTGTTTTTCTGATTTCTGTCCCTAGGATTTGCGGCATTTCATGGTTGACTCCGTCTCCTTCGTTTGTGATTCATCCGTGTTGCCGCGTGTTCCCTTCTATTGCTGAATGGTATTCTATCATGTGCGTGAACTAGTTAGTCTGTTCGCGCGCCGGTTTAAGGACATGTGGAATGTTTCTGGTGGTGTTGATTCTGAGTGAAGCCACATTACAGTGGCTTTTGTCTGAAAGCTGGGCATTCCCGTACAGGCTTTTCTGTGTCCATGCTGCTGTTGTTTCTCTTGAGCAGGTATCTAGGAGTACGATTTCCGGATTCTATGACAAGTGCATGTTTACATGGAAAAGAAGCCACCAAGCTATTTCCCGAAGTGGCATCGTGGGGTTTTGCAGATGCAAAGTGTTGTGCGTGCTCACTGACGGTGTCTGAGGTCTCCATTTTGCTACATCCTTGCCACCACTTGGTGTTGCCAGTATCTTTTTAAGGTTACAGTCATTTGAGTAAGTGGGTAGCAGCATATCGTCCTCTGTTTTGCATTTCTGTTGGTAACTAATGCTGCTGAACATACTTTCGGAAGCTTATGGTCTCTTGTGAAGTGTTTTTTCAGGTCTGGAGACCATTTGTTTATTGAGTTGTTGATGAAGATAGATGTGCTAGGGTCTGTGATAAGGGACATCCTGAAGGCATACAGCTTAGTCAGCGCTGACCTGAGCGTATGCCAGTGAAGCCACGGCCACGCAAGTCTCCCCCTGCCCTGGCTAACCCCTCCCTGCCGCCCCCCGCAGCCCATCCCCCTCCCCGCCCCAGGCTCCAGGCAGCCACTGGCTCGCTTCCTGTCACCACCGGTCTGTTGCATCCTCAAGGGTTGTGTTCTTGTGGAATCACACGGCATGTGTGCTTCTGTCTCTTTTCACTAGCCTCATTATGTTGAGATTCCCCCATGTTGTCGATGTATGTCAAGAATTAATTTCTTCGTAAAAACTGCTGACTGGTATTCCTTTGTGTGGTTGTGCCACAATTTATTTATTTACTCGAAAGTTGGTGGCCATTTGGGTTGTTCCTCATTTTTTGGCTATTACAAAGTTTCTGTCAGCATGTATGTACAAGTCTCAGGATAAACATTCACTTTTATTTCTCTGGGGTAAACTCTTAGGAGCAGAATGACCAGGCCATGTGGTAAGTGTCTGTTTGAAATTTTTAGAAGCTGCCAAACTGTTTTCCAAAGTGGTTTCCCATTTTGCGTTCTGGTATAACAGCAGATGAGAGAGCATTCCAGTGACTCCACAGCCTTGCCAGGACCGAGCACAGTTTCTTTCATTGTAGTCCTTCTCATAGGTATGGTGCCAGTCGTGGTGCCTCACTGTGCTTTTCATTTGTATACCCCCAGTGGCTGATAATGGTGCACATCTATTTATGCGTTTATTTGCCATCTGTATATCAGCTTTGGTGAAATGTGCCTTCAGATCTTTTACCCGTTTTTAAATTGAGTGATTTTTTAATTGAATTTTGAGATCATTTGATATATTCTGGATTACAAGTCCTTTATCAGAATATGTGATTTGCAGATATTTTCTCATGGTTGGTTTCATCATGTTCTTAAAAATGTCTTTCAAAAAGTAGTTCTTACTTTACTTACTTATTTTAGTCAGGGTCTCATTGTTGCCCAGGCTGGAGGGCAGTGACACAAGCGCAATTCATCCCAGCCTTGACCCCCCTGGGCTCAGGCGAGTCTTCTGCCTCAACCTCCTGAATAGCTGGGAGTACAGGCGTGCACCACCACGCCCAGCTGATTTTTTAATTTTTTTGTAGAGACTAGGTCTCGCTATGTCTAGAACTCCTGGGCTCAAGCAGTCCTTCTGCCTCAGCCTCCCAAAATCCTGGGATTATAGGCATGAGGCACTGTGCCCAGCCAGCAGTTCTTAATTTTAAGTCCAGGGTACCGACTTTGTCTATTATGACTTGTGTTATTTGCTATTATATCTTTAACAGTCTTTGACTCATCCAAAGTCACAGGAATTTTTCTTGTGTTTTCTGCTCTAAGAAACTACATATAAGAACCTTAAGTTTTATAGCTTTTGGTTTGCATTTTGATCTATGATCCATTTTGAGTTTTTATATGTGGTACGAGGTATAGATCAGAGGGGTTTTTTGAGGGGTTTTTTTGCACGTGGATGTCCAGTTAGTTGTTCCAGTACCATTGTTCAAAAGACCATCCTTTCTCCTCGGAGCTGCTTTTGCAGCGTATATCAAACATGAATCACCCGTATTTGTGTGCATCTGCTTCTGGACTCGGTTCTGTTCCTTTGATCTTTTTGTCTATCTTGATGCAAATATGGTTCTATCTGGATTATTGCTGCCTTTTAGTAACTCTTGAAATGCCCTTCGGCTTTCTCTTTTTCAGTGTTTTTTGGGTTCTTTGAATTTTAAAATCAGTTCGTCAATTTTAACAACAAGAAAAGTCTGCTGGTATTTACAAAAAAGTTTTTAAAGAAATGAATAAAGATGGGGTCTTACTATGTTGCCCAAGCTGGTCTGGAACTCCTGGCCTCAAGCAGTATTCATGCCTCATCCTCCCAAAGTGCTGGGATTACATGTGTGAGCCACCACACCTGGCCATCTGCTGGGATTTTTATTGGAATTATGTTGACTCTGAATCAGTTTGGAGAGTATTGACTTCTCAACAGTATTGAATCTTTGAACATAGTCTCTTTCTCCATTTCTTTAAGTCTTTTTAAACTTCTCAACAATTCTTTATCTTTTGGCATAAAATTGTACACGTCTTTGTCAGATCTGTCCCCAAGTATTTCATATTTTTAGTGCTATTGGAAATACTGTTGGTACTTTTCAGCCTCAGTGTCTGATTGTTCATTGTAAGTACGTGGAACTACTCTTGCTTCACTCTCAATCTGCGTGCCTTTTATTTCTCTTGTTAAAAAGAATCGGTGCCAGACTCAGTGGCTCAGCCTGTCATCCCAGCACTTTGGGAGGCTGAAGCGAGTGGATTGCCTGAGCCCATGGGTTCAAGACTTGCCCGGGCAACTCAGCAAGACCTCTCGTCTCTACAGTAAATCAAAAGCTAGCCGGGCGTCGTAGCGCACGCCTGTAGTTCCGGCTACTTGGAAAGCTGAGGCGGAAGGATTGCCGGAGCCCTCCAGCAGGTCGAGGCTGTGGTGGCTGGGAGCGTGCCACTGCACTCCAGTCTGGGTGACAGAGCGAGACTCCAACTCAAAAAAAAAAAAAGAAAAAAAAAAGAATTGGTAAGAGTGAATGTCCTTTTCTTGTTCATGATCTTAGGTAAAAGGCATTCAATCTGTTACCATTTTGTATATATGTATATATAGATATACGTTGGCTATAAGTTTTTCATGGAGACCTATTGTCAGGGAATTAGGAAGTTCCCAGCTTACTGAGAGTTTTTATTAGAAATGGATGTTGGATTTTGTGAAAAAGCTTTATGGGCACCCATTGAGATAATCATATGGTTTTTCACTTGTATTCTGTCAACCAGAATACTATATTGATTTTTTAGTGTTACCCGCTTTGCATGGCTGGTATAGACCCCACTTGTTCGTGGTGTGTAATCCTTTGTATATGTTGGATCCCCTTTCTAATATATGTTTAAGGAATTTTGTGTGTGTCTGTGCTCGAAGTGTATATTGGTGTGTTGGTTTACTTTCTTATGTCTCTGGTTGATGATCCGCGGTGATGTTGACCAAACTTACTTTGGAAGTGTTCACTCCTCTATTTTCTGGAAGTTTGCACATAGTGATGTAATTCTTCTTTAAATGTTTAATAGAATTCACCTGTAAAGCATCTGGGCCTGAAGTTTTCTTTGTGCAAAGTTTTAATTACAAATTCAGTCTGTTTAATAGATACGGTACTACTCAGATTTAGTGTTTCTTTGGGAGTTTTTTTTTTTTTTTTTGAGTTGGATTCTCACTCTGTCACTCAGACTGGAGTGCAGTGGTGGCACACTTACGGCCACCCCAGCATCAACCAGCTGGGCTCAGGTGATCCTTCCACCTCAGCCTTCCAAGTAGCCAGAACTACAGAGGCACTCTAACACGCCCAGCTGATTTTTTTTTTTTTCCTCCATGGCCATTCTTAGTTGGTGGAACAATTTGGTTTAATTTTTTGACTTGTTGTAGAGTTGAGGTCTCACCAAGTTGCCCAGGCTGTTTTCGAACCCAGGAGTTCATTTTGATACTTTATTTTTCAAGCAATTTACCCATTTCATCTAAATTATCAAATTTATTGAAATAAAGTTATCCCTCACATTTCCTTATTATCCGGTTAATGTTGGTCGGGTCAGAGTCTTGATTCTTTCTTTGTTTCATTGATTTTTTTTCTTTTTCTGGCTGCTTAAGGTAGAACTTAGATTGTTGGTTTTGGACCTTTTTAACATAACATTGGAAGCTATAAATGTGGTTAGAGATGATGCTAGCCACTGGTTGTGCTGCATCTCAAAAAATGTCTATTAAGCCAAGTTGGTTTATAATGTTATTCAGGTCTTCTGTACTCATAGTGATTTTTCTATTTGTTTTACTAGTTACTGAGAAAAAATGTCTGTCTCCCACTGTCATTCTGAATTTGTCTGTTTCCCTTTGTCTTTATATTTAAAACGATTTTCTCATACTTAACATATAGTTGGGCCTTGTTGGTTTTGTTTGTTTGAGTTGGAGTCTCACTTTGCTACCCAGACTGGAGTTCAGTGGCACAATCATATCTCGATGCAGCCTTGAACTTCTGGGCTCGAGCAGTCCTCCTGACTCGGCCTCCCAAGAAGCTGGGGTTACAGGCATGAGCTACTGTGCCCAGCTCTGAAAAAGGTTTTGTGGTTTTCATTTTTGAAAGTCATTTTTGCTGGCTAAAGAATTCTGGGTTGACAACGTCTTTCAGCACTTTAACGTCATTCACCTTTCTTCTGGCTTGGTTTCTGACGAGAAGCTGAAGCAATTTATCTTCATTCCTCTCCACATATTGTATTTTTTTCCTCTGGCTGCTTTTAAGATTTTCTCCTCATTGCTGGTTTTCAGCAATTTGACTATGATGTATCTTGGTATTTTTCTTACTTCAGATTAAAAAACAAAGATTGTCAGAGTGGGTCAAAGAACAAGACTGAGCGAGCTATGTGCTGTCTACAAGAAACCTACTTTAAATATAAAGACACATATAGATTAAAAACAGAGGGTTAGAGAAAGATACGCCATATGTTTTAGGCTGAATCATGTCTCCCAAATTTATGTATTGACATCTTAACCCTCAGAACCTCAGAATGTAACTGTATTTGGAGACATGGACTTGACCGAGGTAATGAAGGTTAAATGAGGCCATCTGACTCAGAGGTCTTGGAACACACAGGAACAGAAGCCCCGAGTGGAGGCACGAGGAGAAGACGACTGTCCGCAAGCCAGAGGGAGAAGCATCAGAATGACGCCAGCCCTGCCGGCACCTCCATCTTAGAGTTCTTGCCTCCAGATTGTAAGGAAATGCATCTCTGTTTTTTAAGCTACTCGGTGTGTGATGCTTTGTTATGGCAGCCCTAGCAAACGAGTGGACCATTCTGATACTAGCTAGAAGATGAACAGAGGAGCTGTGTTTCAGGCAGTGCACACTTCAGAGCAAGGGATATTATCACGGATAAAGAGGGGTGTTGCCTGAGGATCAAGGGGCCAATTTGCCAAGAAATAACAACCCGAGTGCATATGTACCTGATGGCAGCACGTCGAAACACATGAGGCAAAGCAGACAGAGCTGCATACAAGGAAGACTCGATGAATCTGGTGTTCGGTTGGAGACTTGGACACCCTCTGTCAGTGATGGATGCGCCCAGCAGGTAGCAGGGTCAGTCGGGACACAGTTGAACTAGGCAGCACTGTCAGCCAGTGGGAGGTAATTGCCTTCTACGGTGCTTCATCCAACCAGAACACACACTCTTTTCTGGCTCCCATGGAACCTTCACCAAGACAGACCACAGTCTGGGCCGTGAAATGCACCTTAACAAATGTAAACATCGCGCAGTATTTGCTCTCAGATCACAATGGAATCCAATCACGGAAAGATGGCTGGAAAATCCCAAAATACATAGAGGTTAAACAGCACAATTTTAAATAACATGTGGGTCAAAGAAACCTCAAGAGAAACTGAAAAACATTCGGAAATAAGTGAAAATGAAAATATAACTTACCAAAATTTATGGGATGCAATGCTTAGAGGGAAATTTGTAGCATCTAATGCATATATTAGGAAAGAAGAAAGATCTAAAATCAATAATCTAAGCTCCTACTTGAAACTAGAAGAAGAGAAAATTAAATGCAAAGTAAGCAGAAAAAAGGAAATAATAAAAGAATCAGTGAAATTTAAAGCTGGAAATCATTGGCGAAAACCAACAAGACCAAAAGCTTGTTCTCTGAAAGGATCGATAAAGTGGGTGGGCCTCCAGCCAGACTAAGAAAACAGAAGACATAAGCTACTAGTATCAAAATGGAAAGAGGGGCACCACCACAGAGCCCTTGCACGTTCAGAGGATAGTGATGGAACATTATGAGCAGCTCGAATTCCAGACTCATTCTGCGAATTGTTACCCTAGTACCAAAACCATCACTACAGGAAAAGAAAAATGCAGATGAAGAACAGCTAAGCTACGATGCTCAGTAGGTTAAGTGGATTAAATGCACTTTCAGCGTAGGATATCTTCAATTCATGACAGGTTGGTCATGATACAACCCTACTACAAGTTGAGAGCATCTGTTTTTTAATTTGTTTGATTCAGAAAAAAGTATGGTCTTGCTACCACACTTACGTTTGGTAATTTTTAGATTTCTGAAATTACTAAAAGGTAATCATGTGCCAGTAAAATGAAGTAACTCAACATTTTTTTAAGACCCTCAACAAAATACTAGCAAATCAAGGACTGGGTGCAGTGGCTCAGCCTGTAACCCCAGCACTTTAGAAGGCCAAGCGGGGTGATTGCTTGAGGCCAGGAGTTCAAGACCAGCCTGGGCAACATGGTGAGACCCTGTCTCTATTTTATAAATCAGTAATTAATTAAAATTAAAATGTTTAAAAATATATATAATAGCAAATCGAATCCAACAATATAGGAAAAGAACCGTACGCTGTGACCAAATGGGATTTATTCCAGGTATGCAAGGCTGGTTCAGCATTCAGAAATCAATTAATGTAATTCATCACGTCAGCAGGCTAAAGAAAACAAGTCACATGATTACATCAATAAATGCAGTAAAAAAGCATTTGACAAAATCCAACACCCATCCATTAAAAAAAAATGTCCAGCAAACTGGGAATAGAGAGGAACTTCCTCAACTTCGTAAAGAAAAATATTAAAAAACACCAATACAAACCTACCAAAATAACTAAAATGTAGAAGATTGGCGGAATCAAGTTTGGGTGTGATGTAGACTAACCGGGCTCTGATAAACTGCCAATGGGAGAATAACTTGGCTTTGAACCCCGTCTCATGAGGCTCTTCCTCAGTGGAACGAGCCCCTCCTCACGCCCAGTGAGTGGGTCTGCTCCTAGGCGAATCGAGTGTCTATCCGACAAAAGACATGGATATGTTTGTACAGCTTTTTTTGTAATCGCCAAATCGTGTAACCAGCCCATATGTCCACCAACAGGAAAATAAGTTAGTATGTTCCTACTTATTACTGGAATATCAACCAGAAATAAAAAAGAAATGCTGTTTTATGTACAGTAACAGAGAAGAATCATTTAGATAGAATGTTGACTAAACAAAGCAGGCACGAAAGAATACATACTGAACATCTGCATGAAATTCAAGAACAAATAGAACAGGTTAGTCATGGGAACACTGGAGTGGAGGTCACACTGACCAGCCAGGGGCGCCAGTGAGCTTTCCAGGATGCTGCAACAGCCTAGAAAACCTTGGGCGGTGGTTACTGTGGTGGTAACCACGCGTGTGAGAGGCAACTGTTAGTTAGGCATCTGAGAATTGTGCAGGCTGCTTGACCTCTCATAGGCAGCTGGAAAGTGGCCGTGGTCGTTTTTGTGCCCTGAACAGGCACCAGTGGCTTTGGGAGCGGGCCAGGCTTGCTTGATGGGCCTTTGTCTGCGCGCTGCTTCTCGCTGCCCCCAGCCCTCGGCCTCGGCTGCGGAAGGCACTTAGAGACACGAGAGAGGAGGGCCTGGGAGGTGCAAGGAATGTCCTCCTCCAGCCTCAGCAAGGAGCAGGCAGCCAGAAGCTCGCACACCGCCAAGTGTGTCCCCCCAGAGCATGGCTGTGCTCACAGCTGCCTGCTGTTGGACTCGTCCGTCCTGCCTCTAGCCCAAGTGACTTTTCTCTGTGCACTTTGGAAACGGCTAGATGTGCAGCACGCCACAGCCTTTCCAGAGACTCCCTTGACATCCTGCTGACTTTGTGTCCTGTTGGTTTTGAGAAATTCAAATCCTGACCCTTTTTTTGTTTCTGCATTGTAGGAGCATTCCGGAAGAGTGTTCCGACTCCAGTTTGATGAATTCCAGATTGTCAGTAGTTCACATGATGACACGATCCTCATCTGGGACTTCCTAAATGATCCCGCTGCCCAAGCTGAGCCCCCTCGCTCCCCTTCTCGCACATACACCTACATCTCCAGATAGACGACCATACACTGACCTCGTACTTGCCCAGGTATGAAGGACCATGGGCAGGGGGGTGGCATGCTGGCTGTGTGGTGGGCCAGTTCCTGGAGCCTTCTCTCAGCTTGACGCTCACCGAGGCAGCCAGCCTCTGTTCCAGATAGTTCTGGGGTCCTGCTTATGTTGTCTCGCCCTAGTTGTTGAGATTATCTAGTTACCTAGAGGATTGTTGTGAAAATAAAGTGAGACTGGAATCTGCTGGGAAACTCAGTTCTGGGATGACCCGGACGCCTGTGGTCTCGTAGCTCCCAGATCAGGTGGTCCCTGCAGCCGAGATCCTTTGAACCAAGCAGGTCATCCGATCTGTGCATGGCGGCATCTCCTGGCGACCCCAAGCTCGGCAGCGTTAGTGCCACGGGTTGTAGAAGTGGCTTTCCACCCCGTGCCTATTCCCACGCCTCTAAAAAGAAGGCCTGGCATCTGAGCTCGGAAGTAGCCCTGCAGCTGGTGGAACTCTGTGTGTCATCCTCTCGGGGCTCTGGCCTCTCTCAGGCAGGGGTGACCCTGAAAGGCCTGGCTGTCCTGGCAACTTAGGGAACAAGCAGTTCAAGGCTGGTGTCCTGGCCAGCACAAATGCACTTGGGCCGTCGCACGTCTGGGAAGCTGACTGGCCGCTGGGACGCCACTCTCCTGAGAGTTGGTGTTGCCCTGGCGTTGTTCTTGGGAAGGCACGCAGAGTCACAGCCCTCTTTGTGCAGTGTCCTTCCTGACGGGGCGGGGTCACACCAGCAGGCTCCCCTGTATCCCTGCTCTCGCAGAGGACATGGTTCCTCGATCCTCACTCAGCCTTCCCTGCCACACCGCACGGGCTGTGTGTCCACGGACAAGTAACTTTACCCCAGAGTCCGAGTTTCCTGATGAGGAAAACGAGGGTGAGGCCTTCCTCTCCCAGAGCTCTGGTGGGGACCGCGTGGAGAGGACCGCGTGGGGAGATGCTAGGGCCTAGCACGGGGCCTGCCCACATGGAAAGCGCTCACTGTCACGTGGCCCCAGCCACACGCCTGCCCTCCTTTCTGGCAACTCTGCCTTCCCTAAACCCCCGTGGCACTTTGCCATCTGCAGTGCACTCCCCGCTCCAAGCGCTTGTCTCCCTCCCTCTCACGTCTCCCAGAGGCTGCCTGGCTCTCCTCCCTCATCCCCGCGCTTCTCCCTGGCTGCCTGGTCTCTGCCACGGCTTCAGCTGTCGTCTCAGGGCTGCTCCAGGCCACCTCTGCAGTCCCACTCGCATGTCTGTCCTGGAGGCCCTCGTGCTCTCGTCCCTGTCACATGTTCCCACGTCCACACTGCTGGTCCCCACCAGCCATCAGCCAGGCCAGCCTCCCCTGCAGGAGTCCCGGTCGGGCCGGCGGCCTTTGGCGGGCACCCATGTGGTCTGAGTGGAGCAGGCGTGAGAAGGCCCAAGGCCTCCCATCAGGAGCAGAGTGAGTGCCCTCTCCTCCGGGAGCAAGCAAGGCGCGTCGGGAGGGCTGTGACCATTTGCTCTGTGTTCACACAGGACTCGTTCACGTTGCGTGTTTCACGGACCTGCCAGTGCCGGGACGAGCAACAGCAGTAACCACCCACCTCCACCCGGTTTCCCGACGAGCCCTGGAGCGGGGCTCTGAGACCCTGTGGGACACGGCTGGCCTGCGGCCAGTCCCCCAGCGCCGCCGACTGCTCCGTGCTGCTATCAGAAGACGTCTTCTGTCCTTCGTGAATG
>CAUYQG010098674.1:0-16057 GCA_963574415.1 Tarsius wallacei
TTTAAGTCAGAATTATTCTCCTTTATTATTTTTCTTGGTAAATTATTTATATTTTATTTAGTACTTATTTCTTTCGATATTGGATTATATATAGTTGTTTAGTTTCTCTTTCCCAACTAGGCTATAGATATCTTAAAGGCAGAGTCTTATTCATTTTTTAATTTCCATGAGAGAATAACATCTTATACATGGTAGATGTTTAATAAATGTTTAGTAAATTAAATGCATTATTCAAAATTCAAAACATTATTTGGATGAATTTGTTAATTCCTGAAACAAGATCACAATGTCAATACTATAGGAATCAAATTATAGATATTGCTGCATACTTTTCAGATAAATTATCATTCTTTCTTCACTTTCATGTCAGAAACACGAAACAGTATTACCCATATAAATAAGAAAATAAGCCAGGTGTGGTGGCTCATGCCTGTAATCCCAGCACTTTGGGAGGCTGAGGTGAGAGAATTGCCTGAGGATATGCTAGAGACTCTAGCCAAGGCATTAGGCAAAATGAAGGAATAAAAAGTATCCAGACTGGAAAGGAAGAAGTAAAATTGTGTTTTCAGATGATGTGATCTGGTATGTAAAAAAGTATTATGAGGCCCACAAAAAAACTACGAAAGCTAATAAACATGTTTAACAAGGTTGCAGAATATGACTAATGTACAAAAATTAATTGATTTTACTCATTGGCAATGAACAGCACAAAAAGGAAATTCATCACAAATAAAATACTCAGAAATCTTTGCTTATACACTAAAATCATAAAACACTGAAAAAACGAAAGATAACTTGAATAAATATAAACAAACTACATGTTCATGGATTGAGAGACAATACTGTTAATATGGCAATACTCTTAAATTGAGCAACAGATTTAATACAATTTTAAAGTACTAGCTGCACTTTTTGCATAAATGGACAAGATGGTCCTAAAATTAATATAGAGATGCTAGGGACACAATAGCAAAATAATATTGAAAAAAGAGAAAGTTTGATTCTCAATTTCAAAGCTTGCAACAAAGCTACTGTAATTATGAATATGTGATGCTGGCATAAGGATAGACATATAGATCAGTGGAACAGAATTGAGAGTTCAGAAATCAACCATTACATTTATGGTCAATTTATTTTTGACAAAGGTGCTAAACAACTCAGAGAGTATATAGCCTTTTTTATAGATGATGCTGGGGGGGATAGCCAAATGCAACAGAATGAAGTCGAACCTTGTTTTGCACCATGTGCAAAAATTAGCTCAATGTTAATTTTAACACTGTAGACCTAAATGTAAGAATGGAAATAATAAAATTCTTAGAAGAAAATGTAGATGTAAATTTTGTGACATTGGACTAAGAAATAGTTTCTTTGCCATGACGGCAAAAGCACAAGCAACCAAATTTTAAAAAGATTAAGTTGTGTGTACTTCATCAAAATTAAAAACATGTACCTCAAAGATACATGATAAGTGAAAAGACAATTCACAGAATGGGAAACATTGTTCCAAATTATATATCTGATAAGGGTCTAGTATCTACAATATATAAATAATGTTCCCAATTTAACAATTTTAGAAAAAAGTTACAAATGAAAAAGTGGGCAAAGGATTTGAATAAACATTTTTCCAAAGAAGATATACAAATATCCAAAAACATGAAAAGACACTAGCATCCTTAGTCATAAGGAAATGCAAATCAAAACCATGAGATACCACTTCACACCCATGAGGATGGCTATAAACAAATAGGTGGACAATAATAAGTGTTGACAAGAATGTGGATAAATTGAAACCCTCATACATGGATGACAGGAATGTGTGGAATATACAACACCAAGTTCAGCTGTTGTGGAAAACAGCCTGGCAGTTCCTCAAAAGGTTGAGCGGGGTTACTGTATGACCAGCAATTCTAATAGGTACCTAAAAGAACTGAAAACATATGTCCACACAAAAACTTGTGCATGAATGTTTATATACAATAGTCAAGAGGTAGAACCCCATCAGTGGATGAAGAGTTGAATAAAATGTGCTATATCCATATCATGAAATATTATCCAGCCGTAAAAATGAATGGATTACTGACACATGCTACAACATGGATAAACCTCAAAAACATTATGACATGAAAAAGAAATGAAAGGAGCCAGCCAGAAAGGCCACATGTTATATGATTCCATCAATCTGGAATGTCCAGAACAAGCAAGTCTACAGGGACAGAAAGTAGATTAATGGTTGCCAGAGGGTGAGGGGAAGGGAAATTCGGTAACAACTACTAATGGGTACAGAGTTTCTTTTTGAGGGGATTAAAGTGGTCTGGAATTAGATATTAATAGCAGTGATGGTTGCACAACCTTGTGAATATATGAAAAACTACATTGAGGTACAATTTATGGTACATAAATTATCTCAATTTTAAAAATCAAAGCTCGCGATGCAACTTACTTTACATATCTGTTAATAAGCTTTTTGGATAGACCAACAGTCTATCCAGAAGCCATGGAACTGTGGCTGTAAAATAGATGGAAACTCAGTACTAACAGCTCATCTGGTTTCAGATTCTGTTCTCACTGTAACACCAGCATCAGGCCAATACTGCAATAATTTTAAAATTTCACTTGGTGAGTTTTCCAACTCCCTTAATCCATTGATCAAACAGTTACCATCCCAGTGAAGGCGCCTCAAGGACCCAAACCTGCTGAAATAAAACACCATGAAATTGGTGTGTTTGAACGTATAATCAGGTGGAAAATTCTGTAAAGTACCAGGAAGTAAGTTCTCTTCTCTAAAGCAGTTGGAAGGCATATTTGCTTTTCTCCTTGGTTTCCAACACCGTTCTGCCATTCTTTAACTAGAACAAAATATGTACAGGGAGGAATTATTTGCCTTTATCTTTTCAGCATAATTATTAAATATTTGTGTTTATTTTATCGGTATTCCAAAAATACCTCAAGGCTGTTTATAATTCTCTGAACCTGATAAAGTCACTGTTAGGTTTATTGAACAAAGAACTACACCTCTTTGAAGGTGTGTTTGTCTAATTCAATAGATCAATACTATGTGTAGATTTTTTAAGTAAATGATGGGATTGTAAATTGTATATAAAAAGCATTTGTCAAATCTTGTTCTCTTGGGTATGTATTCTTTATTTTCATTTGATTAAGCAGCAAATTTTTTTTTTTTTTTTGAGTTGGAGTCTCACTCCATCACCCAGGCTGGAGTGCAGTGGCACACTCAAGGCCACCGCAGCCTCAACCTGCTGGGCTCAGGCGATTTTTCCACCTCAGCCTTCCAAGTAGCCAGAACTACAGGCACGTGCTACCACACCGGCTAATTTTTTGTTTTATTGTAGAGATGAGGTCTCGCCAAGTTGCCCAGGCTGTTCTTGAGCTCATGGGCTTAGGCAATTCCCTTACCTCAGCCTCCCAAAGTGCTGGGATTACAGGCTTTAGCCACTGTGCCTGGCCATTTTTTTTTTTAAACATGCGTGTGCAGGTATCTTTCTCATAGAGTGCTTTTTTTTTAAAGACAGTGTCTTGCTCTGTCACTGAGGCTGGAATGCAGTGGCATGATCATAGCTTACTGTAACCTCGAACTCCTGGGCTCAAGAGGTTCTCCTGCCTCAGCCTCTTCAGAAGCTAGGACTGTAGGCATGTGCCACCACACCCTGCTGATTTAAAATTTTTTTTTAATAGAGATAGGGGTCTTGCTATGTTGTCCAGGCTGGTATCGAACTCCTGGTCTCAAGCAATCCTCCTGCTTTTGCCTTTCAAACACCTGGATTATAGGCATGAGCCACCACGTCTGGCCAACGCAAAGAATTTTAAGAGAAAAAATATATAAAATCCAGTTATTATAATATTATTAGCCTGATCTTACTATTTGAAAGAATCTAGGTAAGTTATGTTTTGAGCTATTACTGTTGAGTACATTGATTATATAATGTAACCACCCAAAAAAGCACTTGGTAGACAGCCCTAAGAGGGAAAACCCTGCTCTTTTTCACATAGTACAGTCTCCTTGAGTTCTGTATCCAGGTAGTATTTTTAATAGTTTCTCATTCATATGGAAGTCACTTTTTTCTAATAAAAACAATACTGCAGGCTAGAGAAAAGCATGAAGGAAAAATTTAAAATCTCAGTAATTCCCCATCTTTTGATGAGTATTTTTCTTTTCACTCTTTGGTGTGAATTCTATACATGCACATGTGAACTTACATAATTGGCATCTTACTGTGCAGTTTTATAACCTGTTGTCTTCACCTAATGCGTTGTGAAAATCCATATCAACAAGTATATATGTATGGAATCACTGCATGCATAGTATGACATTGCTACCAATATTGTTATATTATTTAATAGATTTTGCAGTTATATGTATATTTAATATACTTTTAAACCCCAAAATGTCTTTTTGTTCTGTAGTATTTGAAAATATCAATTTCTTCCAGTTCCTTCCTCCAGTAGTACCAATTTATTTGAGAAGGCAGATGGGAGGTTAATTCTTTTACAAGCAAGTATTAAATTGCTGCTACTTTTTCAAACACACATGACCAGTTCAGCTCTTTTCAACCAGAGCAATCTTGGAAAACATTATTCTTTTACTTAATGTCAAATTCACTCATGACTAGAGGCTTGAAACAGGATTTAATTACAAATTTACTTTTATTTGCGTAACTGTCCAGTGTGCCACAGACACGCACAGTTTTCAGTTCGAGGTACCCCGAAACATTTCCATCTGATGCATTATCTAAAGGCAGCAGTAGGAATGTGAGCTAGAGTTTGGTCAATCAAACTTTTGTTCAATATTAAATTCACAGCATTGATTTATATCAGATTCATGGCCAAAATATTAACAGTTTGCATGTTGATCTGGGGTCATTGCAAAAACAAGAGATGGGTTTCAGCTTCAGTTAAAATAAGCAGCTCACAAAAGGGCTGTGTTGATACCAGCAAGAAAATGACATCAGGAAGATGATGGTGGCAGCGGGGGGGCAGGGGGGTGGTGCACAGGTGTCAGCTGTAGACAGGCAAGCTGCACCCTTCGGGGAGTTTTCGTGACTGAGGCATTCTCCTCACTTAGGAAGTATAAGAAGTAAAGAAACTGGAGTCAGAAGAAGAGACAGGGTGGGGGAGATGACGAAAGATACCACGAGTTCAGGGAGAAGGCATTTCTGGAAACGAAAATGAGCAGAATTCAACCGTGCCTATGGTTTCTCTCTGCCCTCTTTTGCTTTAACAATATGCACCCTGCTTAGTGAAAGCAAATCCAAATTTAAGAAAAGCAATGCTGAGAGTTGGTACCATTGGTAGTCTTCCCACAATGTGCTGGGACCTGGCCTGCAGCCAAGATTGCTAATAGGCCGGAGGGTTGGCAGGGGGGCACGTAGATTGTGTCTTCATGGATGTGGTGGTGATGGTTCTTCTGAAGAAGGACTCAGGCTCAGTACTTCGAAAACCTGGACTGAACATGAGCCCACCTCTGTTTACCGTTGAGCAGGATTAGCTGAGCATTTGAAGATGAAGAGAAGCCCTGAGGCTTTGCGGGCCACTAAACAAGCTCTCACTGAAGTTTCGAAAGACCATACAATTTCAGAAGAAATGGAGCAAGATTCTTTGCAAAAAGTCCCTGCATTTGCAGTGTTTGGCAGAGGAAGAGACGTGGAGAAATGCTGAAACGCTAAAGGTAAACATGGAAATGTGAGATTAAAGAGCAGAACCATCTGATATCACAAATGTCAAAAGCAAACAAGAAATGACTTGATTTTTGCCTGTGCCTGTGGCCACCTCAGGGGTTGTCTTCACATGCCACCTTCCTTTGGGACAGTCTTGCCCAGTCCCATATCTTTGCGAGGATCTCACTGATGTATCTGAATTGGCAGACCTATCTCAGAGGATGTGGAAAATTCCTCAAACAGAATTCATCACACTCCGCTCCACCTCACCCTTAGGTTTCTCAAAGGATCCCTCTTGGCCCCTTCGCCAAACCTGTGGTGTGCACATGCAGGTAATTTCTACTTCTGCTTCTAGTAGATAGTTGCCATTATTTGTCTATCAACATCTTAGCTATCTCAATCAGAGTTGTGGTGGCCATAATTTTGTCAGCTGCATTTTTCACATTACCAATATTTAAATAATATTTGTTCTACTTATGTAGAAAGACCCTTCTAAGAAAATCGGGGAGTTTCATTTGGACAGATTTTATGTCATGTTTTTCACTAGAGTCTTGAAGGTCCATTCAGCTGGAGTGTTCATTTGAAAACATGCTGTCTGGTGCCTTGCTTTGGTGGTCACCAGAGTTGCTGAGATGATGCACATTTTAAAGCCTTTGTTAAATGGCTGCTTTCTCTTTTAACCAGCAGCTTCTTCCTACAAAACTTTTTAATGATACTTTCACTATCCAAGGTAATATACAAAGCATTCACCACTAAGTGATATCCTGGTTCCTCTGAACAGAGGGAAAAAAATCCAAATGAGACTGAATTCTAGGAAGGAAGCCCACCCAGACCAGCAAAATCAAAGGGAATTTTTAAAAGCCATGCCTGCCACATTTGTAAAGCATTCTTAAAAATTCTCCTCCCAACCCCGCCTCACCTTGTACTTCGGAAGAAAGAATTCAAGGTATAAATAATGAATGAATAGAATAAATAGATATGATAGTGATGACGTGTGTAAAAGCAACCGCTCATACTTTTAGACTTGTGAAGTCAATTCTTTCGCTATGTTCTGGCCTATATAGAGGTTTAAGAATATTCAGACATGTATCTGTTACATGAAATAATCACTTCAGTCTAAAAATACTCCCTTGCTACTAATTCAATTCAAACAATGCAGCAGGAAAGCTTAATTAAGCTTTCTAGGTTGTTAAAACTCTGCTTCCAGAAAAACACTATTCTTAGAGTCCCACAGTCAAATTGCAACAACTAATATATTATCAGTCAAGAAATGTTGGTTCCTTTTCTGTGTTTAGTATAGAGCCCATTATATGAGATTTTAACTGAGTAAACCCAAGACTAGGTCAGTGAAGAGAACTTTGTTCTGCTAGCAATGTCAGTCTCAGGGAGAGGGGATTGACAGGAGGCCAAATTCCTTCAGGAAATTTGGGACTAGTTGAAACTGTCCTACTCCACCTTGCTTTGATGATGGTGATGGATGATAAGTTTTAATCTTTCAGCACCTGGTGTTAACAAGCAGCCTCCACAGCACCAAAACAACAACAAAGAAAAAACTGAACATCATTTACAGATTGGCAACGTGTCCTGGAGCCCACAGAAGGGCTCGAAAACGGGAAGGGGAGGAAAGAAACTTGACTCCCTTTTCTAAACACCACACAACAGAAAATCCAACCTACTGAAAAGTCACCCAAGACAGAAAAGAAGGATGGTGGTTGTTGGCTCTGTGGAAAGAGGCCCCCAGGCAAGGCCAGGCAGGAGTTTGAGTAGATTTGAGGTGCAGCACCTTGTCCCCTGGTGGCAGAACTTGGCTAAGATGCCCATAACCCCCGAGGGGCTCCAGCCCCCTTCCTCTGCCAGGCCCCTTGTGGGGTGCAGGGTACAACTGAGTGTGCCAGTCTGCAGGGATCAGTCTATGATGACGAACAGTCCCAACATCCAAGAAAACCAAGGCTTTCCAATGGCCCCAACGACTAGTCTGAGCTGTGTAACAACATGGCACAGGATGACTGTCTCTCCCTAGCAGTCCTGAGAGTTTGGGAGGGCAGATACCACTTCAGCCCACATCTGTTACAAGAGGAAAGCCATGCAGGGGAAATTTGGAATGTGTTTGGATGTGTTTCACATCCTCGTGTTAAGAGTCGTGGTTAGAACTCCATCCGTTCATTCATTTGCTCGCAGAAACACACCTTCAAAGGGACAGGTGCTATGCTAGGCTCTGGGAACCCGCGGGTGCCCAGTACATACCTAGGGCAAAAAATACCCAACAGAGTTACAAAGAATGGCAAGTGCTTGGGTAGAAAACAGGAGGTGTTAAGGGACTAAGAGAGGCAGACTTCCCAGGGAGAATGAAAGGCCAGAAGCAACCAGGTTTGAGAAGAGATGGGGGCAGTGTTTCAGGCAGAGGAGCAACATGGCTGACCACTCTGGGATGGGGAAGTGCCTGACCTGTTTCGCGGTATGACTGACTGTGGTGAGCATGACCAGGGTGGTGCAGCGGAAACCAGGGCTGGCCCAGCACTGCTTAAACAAGTGTGTTTGCTTCCCCAGAGACAATGACTGAGAAGCTGCAAAACATTTTAGGCTGACCACTGGTCACACTTCTCAGTGTAATGCTGTGGAGAGTGGACACAGAGGCCCCCAGAAGTGGGAGGTGCATGTCCAGGGAGAGATGGCTGTGACTTGGACTAGGCCAGAATGGAGCTGGGGAGAAACAGGGCAGAGGAAAGGTGAGGCTGGTGACGTGGGAGGCAGAGGTTCCCCAGGTGTCCACCCAAGTCTCCCACTTCCCACTCTACCTCCACCTTGCTGTCCACCGCCCTTTGGCTTCGATCTCTCCTTGTTCTCTTCACCAAGAGAGCCAGTCTCCTTTCCTGCTTCCATGTCCTCCTTGCCCCCTTCCCCATCGTGCCACTACTACCTGTGGACACCACAACCTGCCCCACTGTGCCATCTGGCCCTCCTGCGGGCACCATCAGTGACTTCACCCAGCCACCCCTGTTCCTTGGACTCAGGCCCCACAGGCTCCCTCCTTGCACCTCTCTGCCTGCCTCATTGACTCCTGCTTCCACACCCTAAGTCAACACAATCCACAGTCCCGGAGATGCTGGACTAAGGGTCCACGTGATAGGCTGTTCTCTTGCAGTAAACCACTGCCTGCAACTCCCACAACAGCCTTGAAGGAGGGGACTTGTCAACTCCACGTTCATCCTCGCCACCCCTGGAGGCCTGGCCTGCATTCTCAGCATCACATAAACTCAGCCAGTCATTTAAAATAAGATTTAAGGTGATGGTTGCACAATTATGTAAATATGCTAGTAATCATTGAATTCTACACTTAAAACAGGTGAATTTTATGGTATGTAAGTTAAACAAAACAAAGGAAAAAGCCCCCCCTCCCCCCACCAGCCCTAACCTCCAAGTCCATGCCCATGTCACCAGGGTGCTACCACCTGCCTCTAACATGAGTCACGCTGACTCCTCCCTCTGACTAACTTCCCAGTTCCAGAAAGTTTCCAAAGTCAGCCAACTCTCGCCCACCAGCATTTCTGGAACCACCCACCTCAGCCCCCACCATTCATCCACAAAACCCCTCCAGGGCTTTCTCCCTTGGCCAGTGGTTCACAGCACTGGCACGGCCACCTAGGGAGCACTTGGACCTTAGGGAGGATGTTTTGGGTTGTCACTTGATTCCGGGGCTCTGCAGCATCAGTAGATGGGAGAAGATGCAGGACGGCTTAGTCGTCCATGTCCTATAGGACCTTCGACTGTCCTGTCCACTTTCTTTTGCACAGATAAATCTAGTCTGCTGCTATTTATCCTAATACACTTCATTCTTGTATTGATCTGCTCTTTGTTTTCATGAATTTCTTGTAGAATGGCTTCCATTCAATTTCTTAAATTCACAATGACGCCTTCTACTAGATGTCAGCAACTGATCACCTCACTGTGTCTTTATGACGGCCGCATGAGAGCCACACGCTGCTCAGTCCATGAGCTGGCTGGGACCGGTGCCCCCTTCCTCCAGCCAGAGGGGCTGCTCTGAGCTCGGGCTTGCCCTCATCAGGCCAAGTGGTTTCTCTGCAACTTTCCTGGGCTAGGGTCTCCAGTTGCCAGACAGCTGGCACTCCCAGACGACTCCTGCACATGGCTGGCACCACGAACCAGACTTCCTGGCACCACACAGCCTGGGTATTCCCCCTGTGACAGGCTGCTTTCTCATGCGGGCCCTAAAAAAGGGAGAGTGACAGAGGTAGACGCCTCCCTGAAACATCCACTGGCCAGACTCTGCCCTACTCTCTGTGGGATGCAAGGGGGCTGGGGGTCCTGCCACCCCTCTCTTGCTGGTGCTGGCTCTGTGAGGGTCCACGGCCCCTGGTAAGAGCTATTCCTCATGCATGCCAACAAGGGTGTAGAGTCCAGCCTGAGCCCTGTGAACAGGCCACCCTTTGCTCATCCTTGGCCATCTGGGTCAGATGTGCTAGGGCAGCCTCACTTCCGCTGGTCAGCAGCTAGCAGCCCCCACCCCACGCTCATAAAATGTTTTATTTGTAGTTCTCAAAAGATGCAGGTCGCTTCTTTCTTTATGTGTGATGGTCCCGTTTCTCCCACTGCTGTACTTTCCATGTAATCTATGACAAGTGGATGCAGGAGAGACGCTCAGGTCCTGTTGTTCTAGAACTATTCCCTGAGCACTATGATCTTTAAGATGCTATTTTAGGCCCCACAGAGGTACTGTTAAAGAAAAGTTATTCAGTGACTTGTGCTAAGGAAGACTTTATTCAGGACCATCAAGACAGGTGCAGAGATGGCTGCAATGGGATTCTGCAGTGGGGTGGGGGGAGAGTGAGCCACCTCTGAGTACCACATGGGTGAGTGGGAATGTACAGACACGAACTAATGTGGGGATCTGTGGGTAGAAAATGACTGAGCGATAACATCAGGGGCAAGGGGAAATTCTTACTAAACTGATCTAACAGGGTTCTTGCTGAACACAGCCCAGGGTGACCGGACGTCACCAGGGGATGGAGGAGGAGGAGGAGCTTAACCAGATTTTGAGGGTGACCAGATACCGATAGTGGGGAGTTCTTGCTAATTGACTCAGCAGTGTTCTTGCTAAAATTGGATGTGACAAGGAAATGCACAGATGGGCCCAGGAGAAGGTCCAGGAGTCTCACTGAAGTTGGTTGAGCAAAAAGTCTTTGTCAATACATGCAACGGGAACACAGCCCATGCCTTTTAGAAGTTTACAATGTATTCATGTATAGCCCTGGAGTGAAAAGACATGCACAGAAAAGGAGAATAGAGGGAATGGTGAGAGACAACACTTACCGTCAAATAAAGATAAATACCACCCGGCCCAAATCCACCATTTGCTCCAGTTAAGGACATGGTGACACTGTGGCCAGAGCCAGGGAGCCTGGGTGCTGGCCAGGCCATCCTCTCCAGGAGCCTCCCACTGCAGGCTTGATGGGCCCTGTCTGAATGTTCCCTCAAGACTTCCCTCTGCTGCTGGATTGAGAAGGCAGTTCACCTGGGGAGGAAGAGGAGATTCCAGGGGAGTCTCTGGGGCCCCCAGCGTTTGCTTTCTTAGTTGGAGGTGCTGTGTGTGGACTGCACGGCAGAGGGAAGCCCAAACTGCCACTGCCTGGGGACTCTTGGGGTCTCACCTTAATAGGGAGAAGAAAGAGGCTCTTCCAGGAAACAGAGCCTAGAGAAGGAAGAGGGAAACACACTCCTGGGTGACTCCAGAGATCAGACAACATTTCTCAAAAATGAATAAATAAATGATGAAGTTAATGAATGAATGAGAAAGTCAAGTAAAATGAGATGCATGAGCATGGGCTTCTGGATATTCACCCTCTCACCATCCCACAGTGTCCCTTCCTTCCAGGGCAGGAGAATGGATGTGGCTCCAGAGGGAGGAGATGTCCCTGAGCCTTATTCTTGGTTCTTTGGCAAACCCCGCCACTTCCAGCCAAGGCAGCCTCGGAAGGCTGTGGTCCAGCAGCTGGACATGACGTGGCCAGGGGGCACAGGGCACCTGTTTGCACCACTGGGGAATGAGAATAGAGATGTGATACTGTCAGAATGAGCACCTCCTGCAGACGTGAAATGGGGGCAACATGTGTCATCTTGCTCATAAAAATAATTCATGCACAGAAAGATGCTTCAAACAAACAAGAAGTTTTCTTTGTTCTCAAGCATTCTGTTGGCTGTACAGGGTCAGAGGTTTGTGGCAAGAGTCTGCAACCTTGCTGAGAAAGCCACGGCCAGCCTCTCGGTCGCACCTACATAGCCCTGGCCGGGCTTCTGTGCCCCGCCAGCTGCTGCTCCATGGCTTGATGTGCCAGGGTTAGAATCTTAAAAATAAAGACTTCTTCCAGCTGAAGACCAGAAATAGACTTGGTGAGAGTTTTTCAGAGGAGAAAGAGAAGAGCATTTTCTCTAAAAAGTTGGCCCTGATTCTTACCCAAACCCAAGCTAGACAGTGAGATGTTTACCCGAGCTCAAGCTGTCCCTCTCAGCCTCTCAGCCTCCGCCCCCTAGCCTCAAGTGAGGCATGTGCCCACCTTGGTGCCGCATGTTGCTCCGAGGAAGGTTTCAGTCCTTCTAGGTGAACAGTTGGAACCAAAGAGTCAAAGAAGCCTGCACGGCGGGATGCCGCAGGCCTGGCTGGATGAGACACGGACCCAGGCATGCTCTTCCCTCCCCTCAGGGTCAGCGTGCTGTCTGCAGCCCACCTGGGTCCTCGCCAGTTGACAGGCAGGTATGGAAGTCCATCTTGTGCTCATACCCTGCCCGAGTCGGTTGCCATCTGGCTGTGCTGGGACCTTGGGTGACCCAAGGGCCGGTGGTGACCAGCTAGGGAGCAGGGTGCTTCCAGCCACGGCCAGAGAGGGTTCAGGGAGAAGAGCTGGAGCTGAGGGACCTTGCCAGGACCCTTCGAGGCCAGGACCCTTTAAGGGCTGCCCTCCAAGACTCTCCCTGGGGCCCAGGTGCCTTAAATATTTTATCTGCCTTGGACACCTGCACATATCAAGTAACAGCTAATGTATTGTCCTATTTTTCTTGATAATCAAAGCATATGGAGCTTTCAACACAGCCTCGGGTCAGGCCGGGCCATCTCTGTGCTGCTGTAAGTCCCACCTGCGGCTGGTGTGCTGGGCCTGAGGTGTGGGCACATGTTTGCCTCCAGGGGATGCTCCCAGGTCCAGCCTCCCCTTGCTAACCTCCTGGGCCTGGACCCACATTCAGAAGGGCTCCTCTGGGCTTCAAGGACCTGGCCCTGGACCCAGAGAATCAAGGAGGCTCTGAAGGGAGAGCAGAGCCTTCCTGTGGCCTGGGTGGGGCTGATGCTGGGGGTGACGCCCCCAAGTCACGTCCACCGGGACCCCCACATGCCGCCTCTCTGAGGTCCAGAGGGTACCCTTTGCCCTGGAGGGGACATGGCGGTGCAGTCAGGTGGCGTGTGTTCACCCCAGCCCAGCCGTGCCTCTTGGCCTCTAAGCCTCATTTCCTCGGCTTATAAAAAGGAATGACGAAGAGCTGCGCCTGGGCTCTTTTTGAGGAATAATGAAATGTGCCTGGTCTATTATAAGGCCTCAAAAGGAAACGTCTCCCCATGTACCGCCATCCCCCAACTCCACCCCCCTCCTAACCACTCCCTCCCTCTCCTGGGCTCTGCTGGTATCTGTCTTCAACTCCCAGAGCTTTATCAGGTTGGGGGGTGAGGGGGATAGGAAAGCCCTCCTCCTGTCCCCAGAGGGATTACGTTCCCCAGGGCCTGATTCCAGCCTCTGCTGTATCTCATTCCTGCCAAGCCCATGGCCTCCTTCCCTCTCCTTGTGGCTCGAGGCCCAGTTTTGTAGACATTTGGCTCAGAAGTGCTCCTAAGTGCTGAGACAAGTTACTTGGACGCCTTTAAACCCAAAACAAGGTCAGACATCAAACCACATCTACCTGTGCAGCCAGGGGCCTCCACTCCTGGCCACCCCAGGAAGGCCTTAGAAAGAATTAAAAATATTAGTGGCAGAGTTTGTACTGTGCCCACCCAGCCTCCAGCCCTTCCTCAGATGCAGTCTTTCTCACTGACTATGGCCTGGGGGCTTTGCTTACTTTTAATGTGTTTGCATACATAAAACTTGCACGTCTTAGACGGTATGGGTTTGTGGGCCCTGCACGGATCGTATTGTCCTCCAACTGTGTTCCCACTAACCCAGCATTGCTGAGATGAGCCCATGGAGAGGTTTTCTGCAAGGTTCTCCTGAGCTCTGACTGCTGCCTGCACTCCCCAAAAGCGACAGGGTTTGCTGACTCTGAGGCAGCGTCTGGCCAAGGAGTGCTTTTCCTTCCAGACCACAACATGATCACATTAATGATAATGCCACTTAAAGGCACAAAAACAAGGCACAGTCGCCCGGTTTGAAGTTGAGAGTGTGTTCTGCATACTGGCTTAGGCCTGCAAAAAGGCTCCTGGTGCCAGTTGACATGTCAACAACACCGTTTCCCAATCTGGGTCCTGGTGATGGTTGTAACACCCTGCAGAGTACCCAGCACCTAATCCTGGCGAGGAGTAGGGGAGCTTGGAGCTGGGCTGGCCAGTCTGCTGCTCCAACTGCTGCTTCTGTGGCCCTAGCTGCATGAGGGAAGCTCTGCCTTGTTGTTTAACACATCTTTCATCTGTGCTCATCGCAAGCATCCCTGAGACCATGGGTCCCACAGCCAGAAGGGAGTCCATACCAGCAGCCACCTGATAAGCAGGGCCCCACTTGATGGGAACCCTTCTAGAATGGCTCTGTTGTAAGTTCCCCCCAAGCCAGGGGTTGTCGGCAGGGGCCTCAGTGCCTCCCCTGGTGCTGTGTGAGAGAGGCTCCCATGCCCACTGGGGACGGGGTGGGCCAGGTGCCAGTCCCCACTGGCCATGACAGGGCCCTTTTTGCATTTGGGGGTGTTTGGCTGTGATGTGAGTCAAACCTACCCTCAGATGCTTCATAAAACATAGAAGAGACAGAGCTACGAGTTCCCAAGAGTCTCTGAAGACATGGGCAGCCTTGAGCAGGTGGTCCACAGCAGAGGGAGTCTGTCCCAAGCTTCATCACTCTGCAGCAGGTAAGGTGCCCAGTAAGGCCAAGGAATTTCAGTCTCCCTCCTCTGTCTCTCTCTTTAGTCTCTCTGTCTCTCTGTCTCCCTCTCTCTTGCTTTCTCTGTCTCTCTTTCTCTCAGTTGGAGAGTTTGATTTTCTGGGGTTTGCCTCCTTTTTTCATACACATCCTCTCTTTCTAGACCTGAGGTTCGTTGGCTGTGGCTCACCAGCTCTAACCCCTCACCCCAGGCCTGTCCTAAGCATCCCTGCTCCAGGGCTCATCCTGGTTGATCCAAGTGGCATCCCATCGTCTTGGGCATTGCGATTGGTTAAAGAATCCAGTTCTAAGCGAATCAGCATGCAGCATTACCCTGGGCCTAGAGTTGATGCTGCAGTGGCTTGGTGGTGGGCGTGTGACCCAGTTTGAGATGGTGAGATATGAAAATTGTTCTTGGCTCTCAAGAGTGCCAGGGAAAGAAACACCTTTTCTTTCTCTGGACATCTGGGCATGTGGGTGTGAGGCTTGGGACAGTTGCCACCATTTTGTCACCATGAAGGAAGCCAGACTGAGGATTAAGCTGACACAGTTAGGACAGGAAAGCAGAGAGAATCACGGAGATGGGACTGCAGCCCTTGGATTAAGCCAGCGCTGAAGCCCACCCTAACACTGAGCATCTATTATGTGAAAACAAACTTCCTTGTGGTTTGGCATCTTAGTGGAGGCAGCTTCCTTTGAGCTTAGGAAAACAAGGGCTGAGGGTGGAAGGAATCTTCTCGGGGAAACCTCCCTCCCTCCCTTTCTGGAAAACGCTCCTCTGAGACTAGTCTGTGTGACTTGAGGATCAATACTGCACGTTGATGTCTTAGGACAATTGATCTTGCTTAAAAGGCATGCCAAGGGTACCTGAACCCTTGGCTCTATCGGTCCTAGGTTCCTTTCTGTGTGACCCCATCCCCCGCAAAGACCTTCAGTGGCCTGAGAGTCATGGGCTTTGAAACCAGAGAAGAGAGCAAAGCCACAGGGACACCTCCAAGGCCAGGGCTCCGCTTTCTGGTGAGAGCAGCTCTCTGAGTATAGAGCAGGAGCCGAGCTTCACCACCTGGCACTCCTATTGATGCCGTGCTTCTCTTTAGAGGACAGGAGGGCATGCAGGTCCAGAATGCCCAGGAACTGTGTTCAAATTCTAGCTCTGCCACTTGTCAGCTACTTGACCTTGGGCAAATTACTGAATACCCCGTGCCTCCGTTTCCTCATCTGTAAAATGGGAGTGATTCTGCCCTCCTGGGATCGGTGTGAGGATCAAAT
>CAUYQG010098680.1:0-11411 GCA_963574415.1 Tarsius wallacei
CTCATCTCTACAATAAATCAAAAAAATTAGCCAGGCGTGGTAGCGCACGCCTGTAGTTCCAGCTACTTGGAAGGCTGAGGCGGAAGGATCACCGGAGCCAGGAGCGGTCACTGCACTCCAGTCTGGATGACATTGTGCTACTCCATCTAAAAAAAAAAAAAAAAGAAAGTCCAAACTTCACCTGCAAGCAGTCTGCTTGTATAGTTACCCCTGACCTGTATCCCACATATCAACAATAAAATATTTTTAAAAAATTAAAATTGACCGTGCCTGGTGGCTCACTTTGGGAGGCTGAGGCAAGTGGATTGCCTGAGCCTGAGGGTTCGAGACTAGCCCAAGCAACTTGGCAAGATCTCATCTCTACAATAAATCAAAATTGAGCCAGGCGTGGTAGCTTATGCCTGTAGTTCCAGCTACTTGGAAGGCTGAGGTAGAAGGAGTAGTGACATACCCATGCCAGAGCCCAACGGGTCGACACTGGGGTGGCTGTGAGTGTGCCACTGCACTCCAGCCTGGGCAACAGAGTGAGACTTCAACTAAAAAAAAATAAAATAAAATTGAAGATAAATATTTTTAAAAATTAGAATGTTCAATTCGTGGAGGTTGCAGCAACTCATTGACAGACTGGCTTTGGTAGTGGAAAGTACAAGAGAGAAAATGAAAGTTTCAAACACAGGTGTCTGGAAGGATGGTGATTTCATTCATAAAAATAGTGTCTCCAGGCAGGGTGCAGTGGCTCACACCTATCATCCCATCACCCTGGCAGGCCAAGGCAGGAGAATCACTTGAACCCAGGAGTTCAAGACCAGCGTGGGAAACACAGTGAAACCTCATCGCCACAAAAAAATTAACGAGGCGTGGTGACATGTGCCTATAGATCCAGCTATTTGGGAGGCAGAGGCAGAAGGATCACCTGAGCCCAGGAGGTTGAGACTGCCATGAACCAGGATTGTACCACTGCACTCCAGTCTGGGTGACAGAGTGAGACTCTGTCTTGAGAGAAAGAGAGAGAGAGAGGGAGGGATGGAGGGAGGGAAGGAGGAAGGGAGGAAAAAAGGAATCTGGGGAGGGAAGGAAGGAGAGGAATGGTGATGCCAGAAGAAAACAGACTTTAGTTTTTATCTGTTGAGTTTATCATGCCAGGAAGCAAGAAAAAGGGGAAGAAATGCTTACTATAAGCATATTATTTTATATCTGAATCAATGCAGGGAACTTTACATTAATTTTTTTTTTTTAAGTTGGAGTCTCAGTCTGTCACCCAGACTGAAGTGCAGTGGCACACTCTTGACCATTGCAACCTTGACCTGCTGGGCTCTGGCGATCCTTCCACCTCAGCCTTCCAAGGAGCCGGAACTACCGGCGTGCGCTACCACTCCCAGCTAATTTTTGATTTATTGTCTCGCCAAGTTGCCCAGGCAGGTCTCAAACCCGCAGGCACAGGCAATCCACTCACCTCAGCCTCGGCCTCTCAAAGTGCTGGGACTACAGGCTGAGCCACCGAGCCCGGCCAACTTTACATTAATTTAGTCCTCAAAACAATGCTATGAATCATATGCCCTTATGATCATACCCATTCGACAAACAAAGAAAGTGAGATTTTTACAGTCAGGCAACTTGCTCAAGTTCACCAGACTCGTAAGTGGTGCACCTGATTCAAACCCAGGAATGTCTCTTTCCAGATGACATCGGGCACATTCAGGGTGGTATGGCTGTAGACGCATATCTCTTTCCACAGCTCTTTCTTTAAAGCTTGAGGAGAGGCCGGACTCAGTGGTGCGGCCTGTAATCCCAGCACTTTGGGAAGCTAAGGTGAGTGGATTGCCTGAGCCCGCAGGTTCAAGACCAGCCTGGGCAACTTGGTGAGACCTCATCTCTACAATAAGTAAAAAAAAAATTAGCCAGGCGTGGTGGTGTGTACCTATAGTTCTAGCTACTTGGAAATCTGAGGTGGAAGGATTGCCAGAGCCCAGCAAGTTGACACTTGCTGGGGTGGCCGTGAGCGTGCCACTGCACTCCAGCCTGGGTAACAGAGTGAGACTCTAGCTCAAAAAACAAAAAACAAAAAAACTTGAGGCAATGCCACCTAACGTTGGCTGAGATTGTGCTGTGAGGCTGAACACTGCATCCTTCTCTTTCCCAAGAAACCTCAGAGGTGGGTATTATTTCTCTCAACTACAAAGGTAAGAAAAATGAAGCTTACAGAGGAGAATAGTCAGTGAGTCAGAGCCAGGATATGAAGCTTGGTCTATCTGAATCCAGTGATCTGTTTGCTTTCCATCATCCCGCCTTCCTGCAGGTAATCCCGAGGAGGACCCTGGGAATGCAAGTGGAAATAAGGTATGCAGGTATGAGCCTGGATATGTACGTTTGAGAATCAGCTTTGAAAACCAAGGGACCTCTAGGAAAGAAGTTTTAAAAGCAGCTCTTATCTTAGACTTCAGGGCATTTCACCATAACCCCTTTAATGGTACACAAAATTATGCCCAAGTATATATTTTTCTTGGGAGAAAATTATATAGCTTTTAGTGGATTCTCCCAAGGATCATGGGACAAAAGTGGTATTGAGAGAGAGACAGAGGGAGAGAGAGAGGAGAGAGAGAGAGGGAGGGAGGGAGGGAGGGAGGTGGGGAGAGAGAGAGAGAGAGAGAAGAAGCAGGGTGTGGTGGCTCATGTCTGTAATTGCAACATTTTGGGAGGTTGAGGTATTTGAGGCCAGGAGTTCAAGACCAGTCTGGGCAACATGGCAAAGCCTCATCTCAAAAAAAATTTTTTTTTAATTAGCCAGGAGGGGTAGTGTATGCCTGTAGTCCCAGAAACTTAGGAAGCTGGAGTAGGAGGATCACTTCAGGGCAGGAATTTTGGATTACAGTGAGTTACAACTGCACCGTTGTACTCCAGCCTGGACAACAGAGTGAATTCCTGCCTCTAAGAGAGATGGGGCCAGGGGGAGACAGACAGACAGAAAGAGAAAGAGAGGAACAGAAAAAGAGAGAAAGAGGAAGAGAGGCCGAAAAAAAGAGGAGAGAGAGAGAAATGGGGGAAGAAGAAGAAGAAAAGAGAAGGGGGGACAAAACCCAGGAGCTTGGAAGCATTCAAGTTTAGGAAGTGTGAGATCCCCAGAAGGGTCTATACAGAGAGATGAGAGGAACAGGCTCTAACAGGACAGTCATTATAAGAACAGAGCAGAACTGTATCCAACTGTGTTCAGTTTACCAAGCTCACTGGAAGCCAAACTCCACCCAGCCCAGGCTCTGGGAATCAAACCGCAACCCCAAGCTTGGGTCCTGTGGCACTGTTTCTCTTAATTCCCTAAACCCAATCTGGATTCATCCTTCCTTTAAATCCTGAAACACCTGTTAGCCTGACTCTCTTTTCCTCATCGTAAATGCAATTTTCCTATCTGTGTCTTAATGAATCTTTCTGTAATTCATTCATTCATGCAGTGGGCTAATTAAGTCTCACCTAGATGTCAGGCCCAGTGATATGTTCAGAAGATTCAGCAGCAAGTAAGAAAAATGTGGCCCCTGCTCTTAAGATAGTTACTTCGCGACCCTCCTGGGCAATTTGGTGAGACGTCATCTCTACAATAAATCAAAAATTAGCCGGGCGTGGTAGCGCGCACCTGTAGTTCCAGCTACTTGGAAGGCTGAGGCAGAAGGATCGCCGAAGCCCAGCAGGTCAAGGCTGCGGTGGCCAGGAGCGGCCACTGTACTCCAGTCTGGGTGACGGAGTAAGACTCCAACTCAAAAAAAAAAAAAAAAAAGATAGTTACACTTTACCCTGGGGGAGATTTACAAAAGCAAGATAATTTTGTGTAGCGATAGATGTTATGAAGATAATAAAAAGAAGATTATTCCTAGTTGTGTGGCTTTGGTTAAGCCACTTAATCCCTCTGTGTGCTTCTGTTTTCTTTTCCAAAAATAGGGATAGCAATTGGACTTTGTAGGGTATCTTGAGGATTAATTGAATTAATATTTGTCAGATATTCATGAGAGTACCCGGCACAGAGTCAACATATTTCTATTCTGCAAATCAATATAAGAACCTTACACTTTCATTCTCATTCCACTTCTTATATTATATTTTATTGTCTTTTAATCCACCTTGTTTATATACACATTCTCGTTATTATTATTATTATTACTACTTTTTATTTATTTAGTTAGTTAGTTAGTTGGAGCCTCACTCTTGTCGCCCAGGCTGGAGTGCAGTGGCACACTCACAGCCACCACGGCCTCAACCTACTGGGCTCAGGTGATCCTTCCGTCTCAGTCTTCCAAGTAGTCAGAAGTGCAGAAGCAAACCACCAGGCCCTAGTTTCTGTGATTTATTGTAGAGATGAGGTCTCACTAAGTTGCCCAGGCTGGTCTCAAATCCGTGGGCTCAGGCAATCCTCTCGCCTCGGCCTCCCAAAGTGCTGAGATTACAGGCTGAGCCACTGTGCCAAGCCTATTTTTATTTTTGAGTCAGGGTCTCACTCTGTCACTCAGGTTGGAGTGCAGTGGCACAATCACGGCTCAATGCAGCCTTAACCTCCTGGGCTCAAGTGATCTCCCTGCCTCAGCCTCCCAAGTAGCTGGGAAAACAGGCACACACCACTATGCCTAGATAATTTGTTATGGGCAACATGGTGAGAACTTGTCTCTACAAAAAATAAAAATAAAAAATTAGCCCGGCATGGTGGCACACAACTGTAGTTCCAGCTACTTGGAAGACTGAAGTGGCATGATTGCCTGAGCCAGCAGGTCGAGGCTGCAGTGGCCGTGTGCATGCCCCTGCACTCCAGCCTGGGCGACAGAGTAAGACTCTAAATCAAAAATTAAAATAAAAAAAGATGCTTTGTTTACTGCTCAAAACAGTTTTTGAACTCTTCCATTTTGATGCCTTTTAGTGCTTCTGCCATTTTTTGTTTCATCTCTTCCACATTGGCAATACATTTCCCTTTGAGGACTTTTTTCATCTGGGGAAACAAACAAAAAAAAAGTCACTTGGGGCAAGATTGGGTGAATAGGGAGGGTGGGGCATGGGAGTCATGCCCTTTTGGGTCCAGAGCTCCTGAACACTCAGTGAGTTGTAGGCAGGTGCACACTCATAAGTCACCCATCATGAAATGGGCAAACACACTGAAAGAATCTCAAAAAAAAAAAAAAAATGAACTGAAGCTGAATGCAGCCTCTCACAACACTAGCTGGTACACTGATGCTGACGGGTTCCTAGAACACTTACTTAACAGGGGAAGCCTATACAATACTACATGGGGCCCACCCTTCAAAACGAATTCTGGAGTTTTGGGGTCCCCCTGCATATATAAGCTGGTGCCCCAGTTAGCTCAAGTGAGAACTAGAGTGTGCTCTCATTTAATCTTCTAAAACCATCTCCCCAGCGATCCTGCGACTTCCCCTCTCAATACTCCCAGAGGAACCCTGCTCATGGAGCCAAGGAACCAAACCAGCACATCCGAGTTCATCCTCTTGGGTCTCTCAGAAAAGCCAGAGCAGGAGACGCTTCTCTTTGCTCTGTTCCTCTGCATGTATATGACCACGGTCGTGGGGAACGTGTTGATCATCCTGGCCATCAGTGCAGACTCCCACCTCCACACCCCCATGTACTTCTTCCTGGCCAACCTCTCCTTGGTGGATTTCTGCCTGGCTACCAACACCGTCCCCAAGATGCTGGCGAACATTCAGACCAGGACCAAGTCCATCTCTTATCCTTGCTGCCTGGCCCAGATGTACTTTTTCCACCTCTTCGGCATCATGGACAGCGTCTTAATCGCGGTGATGGCTTATGACAGGTTCGTGGCCATCTGTCACCCGTTGCATTATGCCACCATCATGAGCCCACGCCTCTGTGGCCTGCTGGCCGGTGGTCCATGGGTGTGTTCCTGTTTCATCTCCCTCACCCACATCCTCCTGATGGCTCGCTTGGTTTTCTGTGGCAGCAACGAGCTGCCTCACTACTTCTGTGACCTCATGCCCCTCCTCCGACTTTCTTGCACCGACACGTCTGTGAATAGGATCTTCGTGCTCATGGTGGCAGGCATGGTAATAGTCATGCCCTTCATCTGCATCCTGGCTTCCTACGCATGCATCATCATGGCTGTCGTGAAGGTCTCCTCCCCAGGCGGCAAGAAGAAAGCCTTTTCAACCTGCGGCTCCCACCTGTCCGTGGTAGCCCTCTTCTATGGGACCACCATTGGGGTCTACCTGTGTCCCTCCTCCATCCATGCGGCTGTGAAGGAGAAAGCTTCTGCCGTGATGTACACAGCGGTCACCCCCATGCTGAACCCTTTCATCTATAGCCTGAGGAACAGGGACCTGGAGGGGGCGCTCGGGAAGCTCGTCAACAGAAAGATTGCCTCATTTTCCTGACCGCTGGGACACTGGGGAAACTTCCAGGAAACAGAATCTAAGCATCTCGTGTTTTGGACTGATATCTGGAATTGCATGAGTTGGAAAAGTAATCACTGAAGTTTGCAGCAGTTGACAAGGAAATCTCAAGGCAGCCTTGTAACTGTCTCCCCAAATACTAGAACCAGGAAGATTCCTTCTTGGAAAGCGGAGTCTAATCCTGCCAAATTAGATTTTCCCTGGTTTGGAATCCATTTAGTACTCAGTACATATTTACTGAGTAGCTATTCTAGGCTTGATATTAGATGTTGACCATAGAATGGTGAGTAGGAAAGACAGAATCCTATATTTTGGAGTTTATAGTTGATGGTGGGAGAAGATATTGGACACAGGGTTGCAGTCGAATAAAATATGAGCCATGAAGAAACAGACAAGATGCAGCAGAGACACCCAGGGGAGTCTGAAGAGGAGGATGAGGGTAGGCTTCCTGGGAGAGGGGATCCAAAAATCCAAAGCATAACATGGTATTGACCATGTGAAAGCAAAGAGAAAGAGCATCTCAGACAAAGAAAACAGCATAAGAAGAATATATTTGAGAAATTAAAAAATCTTGGTCAAGAAGGGTTTTAGAACCAACCTAAGAGTTTGATCTTTCTCCTAAGAACCAGGCAGTTAACTTGACTTCCAGGGAAAGTTAGAAAGCATGTGGACAAATTGCAAAGCCCACCACCCTTGTACCCTCTATATTCTAGAGCTGTCAGATGGACTATGGTTGGCCCAAGGAGGAAGAGGAGAAAGAGATTCAGATTGCCATCTGACTGGCAGACATCTTTTTAGACAAAGAGAAGATACCAATCAATTGAGTCAGAAGTCTCTAAACCTGAAGGAAATGGAGGCATGTCTCAATTATCATAAATTCCTGTGGAATGCGTATAAGGAATAACCCTGTTTTAACAGCCATGACATCTACTCATTGCCAATTTGTGCCACCTCGTTGTTTGTTTGTTTGTTTGTTTGAGTTAAAGTCTCATTCTGTCAGCCGGCTGGAATGCAATGGCACAATCACAGCTACCACAGGCTCAACCAGCTGGGCTCAGGCGATCCTTCTGCCTCGGCCTTCCAAGTAGCTGGAACTACAGGCATGCGCCACCACACCCAGTTAATTTTTTTTTATTGTAAAGACAAGTCTCATCAAGTCACCCAGGCTGTTCTTGAAACCCCGGGCTCACGCAATCCTTTCGCCTCCACCTCTCAAAGTGCTGGGATTCCAGGTGTGAGCCCCCACGCCCGACCTTATTGTGTTTCTTTGAATTCTCATGTCATCAGTCCAAAGTCCCTATAAAGGCAGTAAATTACATTTATGTTTATCGTGGAGTAATCCTCATACTCATTTGGAGATTTACAACTAAAATAGAATGAGCGGTGACTTTCAAAAAACCAGAAATTTTCAAATGATGCTAAGAAGCTGACATTATCTTAAGCAGCACGGCTTTGAATAATCATACATCCATTTGTTTTTGTTATTTTTCTTCTAAGAGTATTCAATTTGAATTTCTCGGGTGATGAAACAGACCACTTGACTTGGCCCTGCTGTCAATTTCTATATGTAAGAAAATAGGGGCAACCTCTTTCAGGTTCCCTCCTCCTGTGGCAGCTTTTCTGTTTTCTTAATAAATCCTACTTTCTCAGCCAGGCTCAGTAGCTCAGCTTGTAATCCAGCATTTTGGGAGGCCAAGACAAGTGGATTGCCTGAGCCCATGGGATTGAGACCAGCCCGGGCAACTTGGCGAGACTTCGTCTCTACAATAAATCAAAAAATTACCCAGACATGGTAGCCCGCACCTGTAGTTTCAGCTACTTGGAAGGCTGGGGTGGAAGGATCTCAGGTTGAGGCCACGGTTGCCGTGAGCATGCCACTGTCCTCCAGCCTGGGCAACAGAGTGAGATTCCGGCTCAAAAAAAAAAAAAGAGTACTGGAAGGTGGAAGGATCACTTGAGCCCTGGAATTCGAGGCTGCAGTGTGCTATAATCACACCTGTGAATAGCCACAGAACTCCAGCCTGGGTAACATAGCAAGACGCTCTCGCTCAAAAAATTAAATTAAAAAATAATAGTAAAATAAAGGAATATTGGAGTTTGCCATGGGGAGGCCATGAGTCTGGCTGGGCCTTTGTATAGTAACCAAAAGCCATATAAAAGTTAAACTACAGCTGGACGCATTGGCTCAAGCCTGTAATCCAGGTTCAGTGGCTCAGCCTAAAACCCTAGAACTTTGGGATACCATGGAGAGAGGATTGCCTGAGCCCAGGGGTTCAAGACCAGCCCGGGCAACTTGGTAAGACCTTGTCTCTACGATAAATCAACAAATTAGCTGGGCGTGGTAGCACACACCTGTAGTTCCAGCTACTTGGAAGGCTGAGGCAAAAGGATCGCCGGAGTCTGGCAGGTTGACTCTGGGGTGGCCGTGAGTGTGACACTGCACTCAGGTCTGGGCGACGGAGGGAGACTCTGACTCAGGAAAAATAAAAGATTCTGTCAGTCAAACAAAAAGATCTCTGCTTTGCTGTATGTGAAATAAAGGCCACAGCTCCAGCAGAGACATGTTGTGGCAACCCTTGCAATACCAACTTCATCATTCGTTAGCATTGACATGTTTTCTTCCTTCCTTCAACAAATATGTATCAAGTTCCTACTCTATGCCAGTTATTATGCTAGACACTTGGGATATGTGGTAAGCAAAAGAGACAAAAACCCCTTCCCTGTGATGACAGAGTGGCAGCATAGGGGGGTTTGGGGAATGATAGGACCATTCTACATCCCCATTGGAGAGGAACAACTTTGAAGAGACCGTTTTGCTTGTTTGTGTTTGAGTTTGTTTTTAGAGATGGCTGTCTCACTCTGTGGCCCAGGCTGGAGTGCAGTGGTGTGATCATAGCTCACTGCAGCCTTGAACTCTTGAGCTCAAGCAATCCCACCTCAGCCTTCTGAGTAGCTGGGACTACAGGAGCATACCACCATGCCTAATTAATGTTTTTATTTTTATTTTTGTAGAGACGGGGTCTCGCTACATTGCTCAGGCTGGTCTCAAACTCCTGGGCTCAAGCGATCCTCCCACCTTAGCCAGAACTACAGGTACATACCTGGCTAATTTTATTTTTTGCAGAGAAGAGGTCTCACTATGTTTCCCAGCTGATATCAAACTCTTGGGCTCAATCGATCCTTCCCACCTTAGCTAGGACCACAGGTACATACCTGGCTAATTTTATTTTTTGCAGAGACGAGGTCTCACTATGTTTCCCAGCTGATATCAAACTCTTGGGCTCAAACAATCCTCCCATCTCAACCTCCCAAGGTGCTGGAATTATAGACCAGAGACACTGCACCTGGCTATGGCCAAAAATTTTTAAGCGTTTTTGCCCATATTCCACAAATGCCTACAGGGGATAAAATTCTAAGAACTGTACGTGCTTACAAAAAAAGTTAGTTTTACAGATGCTAACTTTCAAAAATGATTTAACAATACAATACAGCCCTTCCCAGTCCAATGAGGAAAATAACAATCAACAAGTAAATGAACCAAATAATTACTAACAGTGAGAAGAACTTCAAAGGCATAATGCAGGGGGAGGTGGCAGAGACAGATGAGGGAGTGCTTTAGTTTGGAGGTTACTAAGGACCTCTCTGCTAAAATGACTCCTGCGCTGAGGCCAAGACAGAATTATTCCTGGGAAGGAGGTGGGGACACTGTGACCTACTCATGCAAAGTTGGGAACAAGTTGGTACTGAAATATGTTTTCAGAATGGACACAGTGGCTCATGCCTATAATCCTAGCACTTTTGGGAGGCCGAGGTGAGAGAATTGCTTGAGCCCAGGAGTTCAAGACTAGCCTGGGCAACATAGCAAGGCCTCATTTTTACAAAAAATAAAAAAAAATCAGCCAGGCGTGATGGTATGTGCCTGTAGTCCCAGCTACTCAGGAGGCTGAGGTGGGAGGATCGCCTAAGCCCAAGAGGTCGAGGCTTAGGTGAGCCGTGATCTTGCCACTGCCCTCCAGCCTAGGTGACTGAGTGAGACCCCAACTCAAAAAATAAAAACAAATAAATAAATAAATATGTTTTCAAGAGTTGTCCTCCCCGCCCACCCCCGTCTTTTTTTTAACCTTTAGATTAGTTCCCTTCTCAAACTTGGAACAAAATTCTGCAAGCGTTATGAGCTTACCACATATATCTGGGCTTCAAACAACCAACAACCATTACCATCTCATAGTTTCTGCGGGTCAGGAAACTGGGAGTGACTTAGCTGGGTGCTCTTGGCACAGGGTGTCTCCTAAGGTCGACGTGCCAGCCAGAGCTGTGGTCATCCCAAGCTTTGACCAGAGCTAGAGGCTCTGTTTCCAGCCTCACTCTGAGCAGATCTCAGTTCTTTGATGACCCAAGGCAGCAGTTCCTGGCCATATAGGCCTTTCCATAGGACAGAAAGTGGAAGAGGAGACAGGAGAGAAGGGAGGGAGGAAGGGGAAGGGGAAAGGAGAGCGGGACGCAAGGAAGAGGAGGAGGAGGAGGAGGTCACAAACCAAATGGAAGTTCATCCTTATAATCTAGTATCAGAAGTAACTAGGCGTGGTGGCTCACACCTGTAATCCCAGAACTTTGTGAGGTGAGATGAGAGGATTGCTTCAGCCCAGGAGTTCAAGACCAGCCTGGGCAACCTAGCGAGAGCTCATCTCTGCCAAAAAAAAAATTTTAATTAGCACACCGGCCAGGCTTGGTGGCTCAGCCTAAAATCCCAGCACTTTGAGAGGCTGAGGTGAGTGGATTGCCTGAGCCCACAGGTTCGAAATCAGCCTGGGCAACTTGGAGAGACCTCATCTCTACAATAAATAAAAAAAATTAGTCGGGCCTGGTAGCGCACATCTGTAGCTCCAACTACTTGGAAGGCTAAGGCAGAAAGATCACCGGGGCCCAGCAGGTCAACACTGGGGTGGCCATGAGCATGCCACTGCACTCTAGCCTGGGCAACAGGGTGAGACTCCAACTTAAAAAAAAGATTAGCATACCAGC
>CAUYQG010098688.1:0-31132 GCA_963574415.1 Tarsius wallacei
CCCGGCCACCGCAGCCTCGACCTGCTGGGCTCCGGCGATCCTTCCGCCTCAATCTTCAAAGTAGCTGGAACTACAGGCGCGCGCTACCACGCCCGGCTAATTTTTTGATTTATTGTAGAGATGAGGTCTCGCTTGCCCAGGTGGGTCTCGAACCCACGGGCTCAGGCAATCCACTCACCTCAGCCTCCCAAAGGCATGGGATTACAGGCTGAGCCACCGAGCCCGACTGAGATCAGTATTTCAAAGAGATACGCACTCCAATGGTCATTGCAGGGTTACTCACAATAGCCAAGGTATGGAGTCAATCTAACTATTTGTCAATGGACGAATAAATAAAGAAAATGGGTACACATTGCAATACTCTTCAGACTTAAGAAACAAACAAAAAAATCCTGTTATTTGTCACAACACAGATGAACTGGGAGGACATTATGTTAAGCCAAATAAGTCAGACACTGAAAGGCAAATACCATATGAGCTCACTTGTATGTAAAGCCTAAAAAAGTTGAACTCAGAAGTAGAGAGGAGAATGGTGGTTACGAGGGGCTGAGGGAGTGGGTTGGGGAGAAGTTGGTCAAAGGATACAAAATTTCTTTTATGAAGAATAAGTTCAAGAGATCTACTGTACCAGATGGTGGATATAGTTAATAACCATAGTGTTAATAATAATACTGTATCTTTGAAAATTGCTTACAGAATAGCTTTAAGTGTTCTTGCCACAAAAAATGTAAAGCACTTGAGGTAATGAATCTGTTAATTAGTTTGACTTAGCCATTCCACAATGTATACATATTCCAAAACAACAAGCTGTAAGCAATAAATATATACAATTTTTATTTGTTAACTAAATTTTTTAAAAAAGAAAAATGCTAGAAAAAAACCCAGGATAACAATATAGAAAATGGCTGGGAGCACAATTTTAGACAAGGTGGTCATGGTAGGCCTTTCTAACCAGGCGATGTTTGAGTAGGGATCTTGATAAAGGGGGTGAATAAGGCCTGCAGCTGTTTGAAGGACAGTGCTTCAGAAAAAAAACCCCCAGCGGTTATACAGGCCTTGATGTCTGGAATGTGTCTGGTGAATTTGAGGGACAGCATCAGGCCAGTTGCTAGAGGTGACAGAGATGATAGAAGATAATTTTGGAGAGGTAGCCTAGGTCCAGGTAACAAAGGGTGTTGTGAGCCATGGGGAGGACTGAATTTTGTTTGAACTGTGGTGGAAAGTTATTAAAGGATTTCACCAAAAGACCCTTAGGCCTGATAGCAACTTCAGTAAAGTCTTTGGATTAAAAACAACAAAAAAGTTCAAAAATCAGTAGCATTTCTATGTACCACAACATTCAAGCTGAGAACCAAATAAAAACACACTCCCACTTACATTAGACACACACACACACACACACACACACTCACACACACACACACACACATACATACATACACACAAATATTTGGGAATACATCTAACCAAAGAAGTGAAGGATTGCTACAATAAACACTATAAAACACTGCTGAAAGAAATCACAGATGACACAAACAAAGGGAAAAACGTTTCATGCTCATGGATTGGAAAATCAACATCGTTAAAATGTCCACACTGTCAAAAACAATCTACAGATTCAACACAATCCCTGCCACTATCATCTTTCACAAATCTGGATAGAATAATGTTTCAATTCATATGGAAGTAAAAAAGAGCCAAAATAGACAAAGAAATCCTAAGCAAAAACCGAAGCTGAAGATATTACATTACTGGACTTCAAACTTTACTTCAAGGGTACCGTAACCAAAACATAGTCTTGGTACAAAAATAGATACATGCACCAATGAAACCAAATAGAGAATTTAGAAAGAAAGCCATGGACCTATAACCAACTGAAATTTGACAAAGTTGACACAAATAAACATTGGGAAAAGGACACACTATTTGATAAATGGTACTGGGAAGACTAGTTAACCATATGAAGAAGAATGAAGCTGGACCCCTTCCTCTCACCATAAACAAAAATTAACTCAAGATGAATTAAAGACTTGAATGTAAGACCTCAAACTATAAAAATCCTAGAAGAAAACCTAGGATACACTCTTTCAGACATTGGTTTGGGTAAGTAACTTATGACCAAGTTCTCAGAAGCAAATGCAACAAAAACAAAAATCAACAAGTGGAACCCTATTAAACTGAAGAGCTTCTGCATGGCAAACAAACAAACAGACAAAAAAAAAGATCAGCAGAGTAATCATCATTCTTAGCAAATTATCACAGAAACAGAAAACGGAATACCACATGTTTTCACTTATTTTTAAAATTTATTTATTTATCTATTTATTTATTTTAAAGATGCAGGGTATACTTCAGGATTAGGTACATAAGTGGTCATTGTACAGGTAAATTTTGGGTCTTCCTTTGGTTCCCACTTCTCCTGGTTTGAGATCAGTTACCCTTATTGATGTTGTGTGTCCCTCCCTTCCTCTCCTGGCAGTTTCCTACTATTGCCAATCTCTTTTTTACAGTATATGGTAAATGTTCCAGGTCTGCTTATGAGTGAGAACACATAGTACTCAGTACTTTGTTTCTGTGCTGGATCACTGAGTATTATAGACTCTAAATCCATCCAAGTTGCTGCAAAGTCCACATGTTCTTGTGTAATATTCCAAAGTGCATATGTATCACTTTTTTTTTTTTTTGAGTTGGAGTCTCACTCTGTCGCCCAGACTGGAGTGCAGTGGCCGCTCCCGGCCACCGCAGCGTCAACCTGCTGGACTCTGGCGATCCTTCTGCCTCAGCCTTCCAAGTAGCTGGAACTACAGGCACGCGCTACCACGCCCGGCTGATTTTTTGATTTATTGCAGAGATGAGGTCTCGCTTGCCCAGGTGGGTCTCGAACCCGCAGGCTCAGGCAATCCACTCACCTCAGCCTCCCAAAGGCGCGGGATTACAGGCTGAGCCACCGAGCCCGGCTATATCATATATTTAACTCTTTAAGAAAACAGACCTCTAAGAATAACATTCAGAAATCATTTTCAGGTTTCATTTTCCACAAATAAAGCATAAATTATCTATAAATTATATCTCTATATTTGGATTATAAACTTAATTTTTCCTTAAAGAAAAACAGGAAATTCTATAAAAGATAGCATCTTCAAATATAAAAATTTTACTTCTTTAATTTTTTTCCAAATACAAGTGAATGCACACTGAGTGTATATATAGACTATCACAGCAAAACTGACCATCAAAAAAAAAAAAGAAACACTAAGCCAGGCTCGGTGGCTCAGCCTGTAATCCCGCCCTTTGGGAGGCTGAGGTGAGTGGACTGCCTGAGCCCGCGGGTTCGAGACCCGCCTGGGCAACTTGGCGAGACCTCATCTCTACATTAAAAAAAAAAAATTAGCCAGGTGTGGTAGCGCACGCCTGTAGTTCCAGCTATTTGGAAGGCTGAGGCGGAAGGATCGCCGGAGCCCAGCAGGTTGAGGCTGTGGTGGCTGGGAGCGGCCACTGCACTCCAGTCCTCCAGTCCTCGTGACAGAGTAAGACTCCAACTCAAAAAAAAAAAAAACAGAAACAAAAAGAGGTTGACTAACAGATCCAATGTTAGATTGGAACTTTTCACCATTTTGATGTTTTCACCCATAAGGAAGGAAACTCATTTAGCATAACACAGTCTCTCTCTGCCAAAGCTGAAACGACATATCTGATTGGTAAACTTGGAAAAGAACAAACTGTGTATGCTCAACTTAGCTTCACACTTTTTCCCCATAGAAAAGAGGTTCCCTTAAGGAGCCTACTCCTGCTATTCCTTGACAATTCCTTGACTAAGTGGATGAGCCCATTTAATTTTTTTTTTTTTTTTCTGAGTTGGAGTCTCACTCCGTTGCCCAGACTGGAGTGCAGTGGCCGCTCCCAGACACCGCAGCCTCGACCTCCTGGGCTCCGGTGATCCTTCTGTCTCAGCCTTCCAAGTAGCTGGAACTACAGGTGCGTGCTACCTTGCCCGGCTAATTTTTGATTTATTGTAGAGATGAGGTCTCGCCAAGTTGCCCAGGCGGGTCTCGAACCCGCAGGCTCAGGCAATTCACTCACCTCAGCCTCCCAAAACGTGGGATTACAGGCTGAGTCACCAAGCCTGACCCCATTTAATTTTTAATTTTGAGGTTCATTGTCTAAGAGACTTCCCTTCCCCCAAAATAATTTTTTGGGTTCAGTTAAAAGACCTATTTGACTCTCAGTCTAAACTGTGTCCTCTGACTTAATCTTTAAAAGTAATACAAGTAGGTTGGGCACAGTGGCCCATGTCTATAATTCCAGCACTTTGGGAGGCTGAGACAGGAGGACAGCTTAAACCTGGGAATTTGAGACCAGCCTGGGCAATATAGCAAGAGTTCATCTTTACAGGGGTGTTTTTTTTTTTTTTCTTTTAAATTTGATAGTTTTCACAAAAGGAATTTTAAAAAAATAGTCAAATGTGATGGTGTATGCTTGCAAGTCCCAGCCACTTGGGAGGCTGAGGCAGAAGGATTGCTTAAACCCAGGAGTTTAAGGCTGCAGTGAGCTACGATCATGCCACCACACTCCAGCCTGGGTGATGGAGCAAGATTCCATCTCTTAAAAAAAAAAAGAAAAAGGAGTAATTAAGGTGATAGTTAAGCCTCCTAAAGTTACTCTATGGCTTTCTTTCTTTCTTTTTTTAGAGACAGGGTCTCGCTTTGTTGCCTAGGCTAGAATGCAGTGGTGTGATTGTAGCTCATTGCAGGCTTGAACTCCTGGGCTCAAGTCATCCTTCCACTTTGGCCTCCCAAAGTCTTGGGAATACAGATATGGGAATACAGATACAGGGCATCCAGCCCTGAATTAAAATATTCTTTATTAAATATGACAAAGTAGAAGACATTCAAGAGTTTTCCAAGGGGGAAAAAAAAGCGAGGAAAAAAAATGCTATCGTCATTGAAGCAAACTTACACAATTTCCAAACTGTAATCTATAAAACACTCCCAAAGACTATGAAATCTGAGTAAGGAAGAGGAGTGTGCTGAGAGGTAGCAAATGTTACCTTAGGCCTTCAGCAAGGAGCAGTTTTCTCCAAGTAACTAAAGGCTCTAATGGGCCTGGCCAAAGGCCTTATTTTTTATTTTTTTGAGTCAGAATCTAACTGTCACCCAGATTGGAGTGCAGTGGCACACTCACGGCCACCACAGCCTTGACTTGCTGGGCTTAGGTGATCCTTTCGTCTTAGCCTTCCAAGTAGTTGGAATTACAGGTGTGTGCCACCACATCCGGCTAATATTTCTAGATTTATTGTAGAGACAAGGTCTCACCAAGTTGCCCAGGCTGGTCTCAAACTCATGGGCTCAGGCAATCCTTTTGCCTCCGCCTCCTAAAGTGCTGGGATTACAGGCGTGAGCCACAGCACCTGGCACCAATGGTCTTCTAACACAAGTGATAAAATCTAGTGGGATAAATGTATCACAGTAGAAGATAATATCCCCACAGTAGTGTTTTCACAGAAATAGCTTAGGCATAAGAGGTAAATCTGAAGAAGAAAACTTAATGTGCTATTTCTCTAATCTAAAACGTATGCTTCCTATCTAAGAGAGACTGTTCAAAGTGACATGAAGTGAAAGGAGGAGGACAGTGAGCACTCAGCAATCTGCATCTGTTTTGAGTTAAAATTCAGAAATTCAGAATAAATACTACAAAACTTTTATAGTAATTTGGTATTGCTATGACATTTTATTTGTATTTAACAAAAATAGTCAGACATGGTGGCTCACACCTGGAATCCTAGCACTTTGGGAGGTGGAGGCGAGAGGATTGACTGAGCTCAGGGATTTAAGACAGGCCTGAGCAACACAGCAAGGCCTTGTTTCTACAATTAATCAAAAAATTAGCTGGGCATGGTGGCATATGCCTGTGGTTCCAGCTACCTGGAAGGCTGAGACGGAAGGATCACGTGAACCCAGCAGGTCGAGGCTGTGGTGGCCGTGAGTGTGTCACTGTACTCCAGCCTGGGCAAGAATGAGACTCTGACTCAAAAAAAACAACAAAACAAAACAAAACAAAACCCAAAATAACTCTGCAATGAGCTGAATATTCAACAAACAAAAGAAAATTAGAGGGCTGAGAGTGGTGGCTCACACCTGTAATTGCCTTGAGAGGCCAAGGTGAGATTGCCTGAGCCCAGGGTTTCAAGACCAGCCTGGGCAACTTGGTGAGACCTTATCTCTACAACAAATCAAAAAATTATCTGGGTGTGCCTGCTACTTGGAAGGCTGAGGCAGAAGGATCGCCTTAATCCAGCAGGTCAAGGCTGCAGCAGCCAGTAGCCATGAGTGTGCCACTGCTCTCTAGCCCAGGCGACAGAGTGAGACTCCGAGTCAAAAAAAAAAAAGACAATTGGAGAATTATGAACATTGATAAAAAATCTGATATTATTCCTAATTAGTCTTAGGAATGAGAGTAGTCATGAACTGATAGTTGGTGAAGGCAGGCAATGAGTATGTGGAAATTCATTATACTATTCGCTCTACTTCTGTGTATGATAGAAAGATTCCAACAAAATATAAAAATTTGAGACAAAACCAACATTGGGAGCAAAACAACAAGAGAAAAACAGACAAAACTATTAAGACACAGTAAGGGACAGATTTGAGGAAGTCATACATTTAAGAGAAGAGAGCACAGCAATATGGAGAAGACAGTCAAGTTTCTAAAAAAAAAAATAATACAAAGAACAGAAAATAAAATATCAACAAAATCTAAAATGTGAATACCAAAGTAGAAAAGTGAATCAATATTAGAAAAAAAACAACAAAAAAACCCAGGGGGATCTCAGCGTTCTCAGTCACATTCAGTGCTAAAACAGAAAAATGTCTACAGAATTTTGAAAAAAAGAATGTATAATCTAATTGTAGATTCAGCTAAGTTAAAAGGTAATGGATAAATATTCTCAGGCATTAAGAATTCAAGCTATAATACTCATAAAGCCCTTCTTTTAAAAAATAAACCAGAAAAATGACTAGATGACAAATCCCAGTAATACTAAAAATGAACCAAAATTAAAAAATTCAGGAATGGAGAAACTGTGATAAAAGAACTAATGATAAATACATATAATTCAGTAACTGTAGGAATCCAAATGTGTCAAATCTTTTAAAAATAAAAATGTACATATAAATGATGAGGTAGAGATAGGCTGAAATATAAAGTACGTTTATTTCCTCATTTTTCATAAGGGAAGTTCATATTTTATTTTAAAGTTTAAACATGCAATTAACAATGATAAACTCTATACAGAAGGAGCAGGATTAAGGGGAAAAAAACCACAGACTCTAAAGTCACGCGATCTTCAACCTGGACATGTAGTATTTTTACAAAAACACCCAGGCTGAAGTGCAGTGGCATGCTCACGGTCAATGCAGCCTCAACCTGATACTCAGGCTATCCTTCCACCTCAGCCTTACAAGTAGCTGGAACTACAGGCACACGCCACTATGCCTGGCTGATTTTTTTTTGATTTATTGTAGAGACCAGGTCTCACCAAGTTGCCCAGTTTGGTCTTGAATCCCCGGGCTCAGACAATCCTCTCGCCTCCCCCTCCCAAAGTGCTGGGATTACAGGCATGAGCCACCACGCCTGGCTAAGAACACAATTAAAAAAAAAAAAAATTAAAAATTAAAAAAAATTTTTATTTTATTCTTAGAAGACAATTTTAATTCTAAGTATGACATAGATATGGAAAAAAAATTTCAAAAAAACAAATGTAAATATGAATATACTTAAAGGATAGTACAGGAGTAACTAGTTCAAATGTTTATTCTGATGTTCTCTGAAGCTCTATAGAACACAAAGCCAATTTTTAAAACGTTATCTTTCACAATACACATTATACTCCAATCATGAACTGCCAACATAAGATGAGCCAAAAGAATACTTGGAATGAAAGAACATTCTACCAAAGGGTTTTAAAGGATTGCATTACAAGACTAAAACAGATACAACTTTTACAAGCTGCTTGGTTAATACCATAAAATAGGCAACAAAACCTCACCATAACCCTATTCACTGCCATGTTACCTGCCTCCCTCCCAACTGTCTGACCCTACAAGAAAAAATTTTGCCAATGCTCTATCTACTAGGACTTGAAAATTCCTCAAGGAAAAAAATTAGACATTAAATGAAAAAAAATCTGAGTAGACATCCAAGAACATTATTTTGAAAAAGTGATCTCAGAGAGCTCAAAAAGTTGTGTCTGTAGAAAATTATGTAAATTATTACAAGAGTATTTAAAACACAGTATTATTCATAAGGATGCCTAATATGATTGCTGTTAACAGTTTTAGAACTGATATATTATTACTATATTTCCTATTAGAGTTCTGTCAGTGAAAAAGTTTTTCAAGAGGAAGAAAATTAAAATCAAACTAACGATGAAACCATTATTTTCCTTTTTTTTTGAGTTGGAGTCTCACTTCATTGCCCAGGCTGGAGTGCAGTGGCACATACACCACCACCCCAGCATTGACCTGCTAAGGTCCAGCGATCCTTCTGCCTCAGCCTTCCAAGTAGCCAGAACTACAGGCGTGTGCTACCACGCCTGGCTGATTTTTTTTATTTGTTGTAGGGACAAGGTCTTGCCAAGTTGCCCGGGTTGTTCTCAAACCCGTGGGCTCAAGCAATTCACTCACCTCGGCCTCCCAAAGTGCTGGGATTACACGCTGAGCCACCTAGCCCGGCCAAAACCATTATTTTTCAAAGTGTACTCTACAGACAACCTCTGCTAGACTTACTTATGATGCTTATTAAAACTGCATTTTGGAGCTGGGCTCGGTGGCTCAGCCTGTAACCCCCCCCCGTGCCTTGGGAGGCTGAGGTGAGTGAATTGCCTGAGCCCGCGGGTTCGAGACCCGTCTGGGCAGGCGAAACCTCATCTCTACAACAAATCAAAAAAAATTAGCCAGGCGTGGTAGTGCGCGCCTGTAATTCTGGCTACTCGGAAGGCTGAGGCGGAAGGATCGCCAGAGCCCGGCAGATCGAGGCTGCGGTGGCCGGGAGTGGCCACTGCACTCTAGTCTGGGCGATCGAGTGGGACTCCAACTCAAAAAAACAAAAAAACAAACAAACAAAAACTGCATTTTGGGCTGTGCACAGTGGCTCACACCTGTAATCCCAGATCTTTGGGAGGTCGAGGCAGGAGGATCACTTGGACCCAGGAATTTGAGACCAGCCTAGGTAACATAGCGAGACCCTGTCGCTACCAAAAAAAAAAAAAAAAATCAGCGTATCAGCTGGGCGTAGTGGCTGGTACCTGTGGTTCCAGCTACTTGAGAGGCTAAGGTGGAAGGATCTCTTGAGCCCAGGAGGTTGAGGCTGTGGTGAGCCATGATCAGGCTACTACAACTCCTGCCTTGGTAACAGAGTAAGACCCTGACTCAAAAAAGAAAAATCAAAAAATGCAAATCTTAGGCCCCATCCTTGGAAAGTCTGATTTACTTACTATATCTGAGGTGGATACAGACATTTTTATTAAAATAAAAAACTTCTAGGTGATTTTGATACATACTTACATCTGAGAACTAACTAATGGGTTAGACCTTACTCCCCTCAAAAATCACACCAATTCTTTTAGAACTCTATCATGTCCCTAGAGTTTGATGCATAAATTTATAGGACGAAAATTGCTTATTGGTTTTAAAATATAACGCTGAAAGTTTCATTTAAACCTATACTCTTTAATTCAGATAATTTGGTGAAGAGAAAATAATGGTGAAATATATTTGAAACTTAACTCATACAGAAGTTAGTTTTGTATTAAAAATAAATGTCCTTACCATGCCATGATCAAATGTGAACACACCAACATCACGTCCATGATGAATATGATTCCTTCTAATAATTGGGTTGCCATGATTTTTTACCCAAATCCCAGCTAAAGCATTATTGGAAATTTCATTATCCTCATATATTCCCTAGAACAATTAATCAGAATTAATCTACATTAGTAGAGCTTTTAAAAATTTTTAGAAGAAAGAAACACAAAATTCAAAACTACCTGTGCATGATCTGTTATATAAAGTCCAACATTTTCACAGTCACTGATGTTACAGTGCTTGATGGTGGGACATGCTCCTTGACCACTAACACATACTGCAGAACCCACTGTAAGAAAAATTTATTTAGTAAAAAACCTACTGGGCAACAACACAGTGACTCAATTTTATCGTAAAAGACAAAGGTACACTAACCTGTACATGTACTTCGAATAATACAGTGATCAATAATAGGGCTACAATTTACTGTAATCTCCAAACAGTGGTGTGCATTGTGGTGTTGAGCAGATTTGTCATCAGGGTTAAACTGAAAAGCAAAAATTTTGTTTGAAATAGCTATTGCCTTAATGATTTCAATATTTGTATTTTAAATCTTAAAATTTCTTACCCTTATTGTCATATATCCAACATAAGCATCTTCAGAACCTTCCATAAAAACGAAAGTTGAATCTCTAGTGTTTTCAATTATAACTTTGTCTGCCACTTTTCCAGGTGCTGTGGAGAAGGTATTTTAAAGCATATCACCTTTATACCATTTCAACAGGTAAGTACTTTTATGGAGGGGGAACTTTTTAAAAACATTAGTATTGAATACAGTGCTAGTATTTACTTTATCAGTTAACTCTGTTTCACTAGACTTTACTATACTGAAAGCCTTGTATGGCAATAGTTCTAATAATATCCAACTATAAATAACATTAGTATCAAATGCAACAGCATATTAAAAATTGGTTTCTTATGAAAACAGAATCACCACCAGAAGCAGTACTGGAAACAACTCAGGCAAAGAAAAGAAGAAGGGAAGAGATCTCTTTATTTAAATTTACTTCCAGCAGCGGCCTCAATTTGGAAAGCAATAAAATCACCAGACAAAAATTTTCCATACTCTCTCCCCATGCAATGATGAGGGAGGGAAGCAAAAGAGGCAATAAATGCAAATTCTACTAGCACAAAATAATCACCAGCTATCTTAAATGGCCTACATACTGTATCTTCAAAAAAGAGAGGCATAAATCTTCAAAGGACTCAATGTTCAACAGATCTTTCTTTCTTTGAGTAGAAGTCTCACTCTGTCACCCAGGCTGGAGTGCAGTGGCAAGGTCACAGCCACCACAGACTTGACTTACTGGGCTCAGGTAATCCTTCTGCCCCAGACTTCCAAATAGCAGGAACCACAGGCATGTGCCACCACACCGGGGTAATTTTTTGATTTATTGTAGAGATGAGGTTTGCCAAGTTGCCTGGGCTGGTCTTGAACCCCTGGGTTCAGGCAATCCTCTCGCCTCTATCTACCCCAAGTGCTAGGATTACAGGGGTGAGCCAATACATCTGGCTTCAAGAGATATTTCATTACACTTATTCTTAGAAACCTGACCATAAAATAGTTTTAAAAGAGTACAAAAGTATTTAAAAAGTATACTTTACTTCCTTTAAAAACATAGCAGTAAAAACATTAGCATCTTTATTTTCAAAGAAAAGATACAACAAATATTTTTCTTTCTGTAATAAATAAGGGCAATTGGAAAAAGTACTAACAAGAAATTTATACATCTATAATTTCTGAAATCTTTGTTTTCATTTCCTTCACATAAAATATGTGTGATAGCTTCATTTCTACCCTATCAGTAAGATATTATCAAAGTTCAACTGGATTTTAAGTCACTAACATTTTAAAATCCCATCATATAAATCAAATAAAGTGAGTAAAACATTAAAATTCTAATGGCAATGCATTTCAAAATACCTGCACCAATCATGGTGATTGGAGATTCAATATATATCCATTCATCAGTGTATATTCCAGAATGAACAAAGATAAGTCCATCAAAATGAGCTTCTTGTACCCCACCAAGGGCATCTTCAATAGTATCATAATACTAGAGAAAATATAACAGTGCTATTAGCACAGAAATAAAGGATTTCCATTTAAAGTCATAAAAATACAAACGAAACGTACCAACATATTTTCTCTTCCTTTATATCTTGCAGGGTTACTGTAGAAATGTTCAGCAAATCCTGGCTTTACATGTGCACCTTTATACTAAAATGTCAAAAACAAAACAAAACCAAGCAATGACTACTAAAATAAACGTTATATTCTATATCAATGTACCACTGCATGAATAACTTACTAAATAATCAATTCTTATCTATTCCAAATAATTTTCTATAACATAGTAGTACAATGTAAAATCTAAAACAAGTTGTAAGCCAGTAGTATCCAGGAAGAAAGAGCAAGGTTTTATAATTTTAGTACTACTGATATTTTGGGCCAGATAATTCTTTTCTTCTTTTTTTTTGTTTTTTTGTTTTTTAGAGATGAGGTCTCACCATGTAGCCCAGGCTGGTCTCGAACCCATGGGCTCAGGCAATCCTCTCACCTCCACCTCCAAAAGTGCCGGGATTACAGGCGTGAGCCATCACGCCCGGCAGGCCAGATAATTCTTGTGAAGTGGTCTTGTGCATTGTAGGAGATTTAGCAGCATCCCTGGTCTCTACCCAGCAGCACTCTTTTCTTCCGTTCTGACAATCAAAAAATGTCTGCAAACATTGCCAAATGTCCCCCAGAGAGCAAAATCATTCTGAGCTAAGAACCACTATAAAGGACCACATGAAAATTAAGCTCAATGTGGAACTTTAAAATAACTATTGAATACTAATAATTTAAATACAGTTCCAAACAGACCGACTGAAATCTTAACTGCTCTTGGGCTACTGATGCCTGCTGCCACTAAATTATTAATAGATGTGTCAGCAGTGAAAATAATTGTTGAATGTTTTGTTGATTGATAAATGTTCATTGGCTTATTTTTAAAACCTTTTCTCAAGTTTAAACCTTTTAAAGCAAGCTTTTATTTACAAATGTTTAATATAAATCAATATATTCTATTTATACTTCATACCAACTGCTGGAAACTCTCTTTCCAGGGGTTTGGATGTTCATATTCTTCTGGGTTTATTTGGTAGAATTTACCAGGTTCAGGATGCATCATAGGGCGAGTATATTCAAACACTTCCATGTATAATCGTTTCCTGAAAGGAAATAGAAATTAAAAATTTCTTGATAAAATGTCCTCAAGATTAGTAAAATTTTAAACTATAACAAGTATGTGAGGCCTTGGAAATTTGAATAATAGACAAAAATGAATAACAAAATATAGAATTTTAAGTGTGAAAACAGTTTTTGGCTAAAACAATGTAACTACATATGAAAATCAGGAAGGGAAAAAATTATCCCTTGTGTAAAAGCTTCATATAATTATTATTTTAAAAAATAATTTTCTTTCTTTTCCTTCTTTTTTTGGAAGTCAAAATCTTAGGCTGTAACCCATGCTGGAGTGTAGTGGTACAATGATGGCTACCACAGCCTTGACCTGCTGGGTTCAGGCGATCCTTCCCTTTCAGCCTTCCAAGCAGCTGGAACTACAGATGTGCACGACCATGCCAGGCTAATTTTTTTGATTTATTGTAGACACGAGGTCTTGCCAAGTTGCTCAGGCTGGTCTTGAATCCCTGGACTCTGGTAATCCTCTCACCTCCACCTCCCAGAGTGCTGGGATTCTAAGTATGAGCCACTGTACCTGGCCTAAAAAGATAATTTTCAACAAAATACTTTGAACTTAATTTTTCCTATATCTCCAGTCCACTTACATCCTATTAAAACCATCAAATCTTTGAACTAGAGTAATGGTAACTATGATCATTTCTTGTACAGTGCACAATGTTGTTTTCTTTTGCTGTTCTTCATATTCCATTTCCCCTTTCTGGTATAAGTATCATCTTTCTTTTAGTTATAAGGTGTACCTCACTTTTTAAAAATAACCCATATAACTGTTGTAAAGCAGAGAAGTATAAAGAAAAAAGATAACCTATAGTTTCAATAAATCACTATTAACAGTTTGCCATATTTCCTTCTAGTTATTTTGCCTATAGATTCTTTCATTTATTATAGTTATGATTATACAGCATATAAAATTTTGTATTCTGCTCTTTTAACTTTTTATAACATAATGCTTTTCCATGTTATTAAAAACTCTTAGCAAAAATCACTGTTAGTGGTTGTACCACAACCCTCCAAGCAGAAATTACATTTCTGGACATTTAGATTATTTACAATTTTTCCTCACTATTAACTATGCTGTCATGAAAAATTTGTACACAAGACAAAAAATTTTCAGAAGTAGAATTACTGAGTCAAAGGGCATGCATATATATATATTTTTGAGTTGGAGTCTCACTCTGTCGCCCAGACTGGAGTGCAGTGGCCGCTCCCGGCCACCTCAGCCTTGACCTGCTGGGCTCCGGCGATCCTTCCGCCTCAGCCTTCCGAGTAGCCGAAATTACAGGCACGCGCTACCATGCCTGGCTGATTTTTTGATTTATTGTAGAGATGAGGTCTCGCCAAGTTGCCCATGTGGGTCTCAAACCCGTGGGCTCAGGGAATCCACTCACCTCAGCCTCCCAAAGCACGGGATTACAGGCTGAGCCACCAAGCCCGGCTGGGCATGCATATTTTAAGGCTCACGAACACAATTATTTTCCAAAAGTGATGTACAAAACCTACACTCTCACTATCAGAATTAATTCGTTAACTATTTTAAGAACACTAAGTTCTGTTTTAAAAAGCAATCAAATAAAAAAAACCTCTCATAATCATTCAGATGCTATTAACTGATAAATAGCAGAAAAAATACTTCATTTACTGATTTATAAATACTACCTGGATTGACAGCCCACATTTTGATAAACAAGTAACTTGGAATTTACAAACATTTTAATTTTGTTCAACTAATTGTAACAACCAACTCAACTTCAACTTCCCTATCACATTTAGCATTTGGGGCAGCAAATAATATATTTCAAGATAATAGGGAATAGTTCTTCACTTACCACAAAATTGGATCATTAGCAAGTTCACTGAAGCGTTTACACACACAAGCTGCTCTACAAAGATCCTGTTCCAGCAAATAAGAGAAGATTTTTAGAACCACTTCATCTGGCAGTTTCTCCTGAAGATACTGTTCAGCAGGCGCTGCTATAAAGAGATTAACAAAATGTAAACTATTTATCATGCTAGCAATGACTTTCTCATTATTTAAAGAACACAGTATTCATCTTATCTAATGAATAGCTTTCATCTTTAATGATGAGCATTTGGCTTTCAAAGGTAACACATATTTATCTCCGTTTATCCTGACCTAGTAAATATTCTTTCTTTTAGGTATTATGTACCATCTTAGAAATGGTTAAAATAAATACATAAAAAGTATTTTTACAGGCAACCCCTTCAGGTCCCCTTCCACTGTGGGAGCTTTCCTGTCCTCTCAATAATTCTGCTTTCTCACTTAAAAAAAAAGTATTTTTATATAACAGTAAAAGTCACAGAGGGAGAGGTCAGGTTTGTAATGTATATCCTACAATAATCACTTTCTCAATCTTAAATGTAATACTCAAATATATTTAATTGTGATTCTTTATTATTTATTTTTTAAAAATTATTTTACCCTATCCCTTATTTCTCCACAGGAAATACCTGATAGATCCTGTGATTTTCCAGACACTCTTGCACGTTTTGCACGATGACCAAAGTTCTCTGTAGTTGAAGTTGAGGCACCCTTCAAAAACAAAACAAACTAGTAAAGCAAATATTTTTATACATAATCATTACTTCTAAAAAATGATACACTGGGTGCGGTGGCGCACACCTGTAATCCCAGCACTTTGGAAGGTGGAGGTGAGAGAATTGCTTGAGCCCAGAAGCTCTAGACCAGCCTGAGCAACATGGCGAGACCTCATCTCTACAAAAAATAAAAAATTAGCTGGGTGTGGAGGTGCGCGCCTATAGTTCGAGTTACTTGGAAGGCTGAGGTGGAAGGATTGCCTGAGCCCAGTGGGTTGAGGCTGCGGTGGCCGTGAATGCCACTGCCCTCCAGCCTGGGTGACAGAGTAAGGCGCTGACTCAAAAAAAGAAGAAAAAGACGATAATCGCTTTTTTGTTTCCTAAAAATTCTTTTATTATGAAAAGAAAAGCAATTACATTTAAACTTACCTCCATACTGTTTTTTGTAGGACACGCTGTTCTTTTCGGCAAAAGAGTTTTTCTACGAAGTTGGTATGGACTATTTTGTGCACCAGGACCTGATTCTTCTGCAACCATATCTGCAGGTACATCATCATCTGTTATAAACAAAAGCAGTAAGAAAAATGACATCCATTTTTAAAAACTGTTCTATGGATGCAGAAAACTTTTCAAAACTTCAAATTCGGAAGGGGAGATAGAACTTTTTATATAAAATTGCAACGGACTGGATAACCATCTGAAAAAGATGTTACATATCTAAAAAACTTAGAAAAGCACTGTGTCTGTGGAGAGGGACAGCTCAGTATATGATATCAGAAAACATGCAGGGTAAAGTGTATCAGAGGGTGGTCTGGCATATGTTGTTGGAGTTCAAGAGGAGTAGGAAAGAAGTTTATACAGGGGAGTGAGAGTGGCCTAGAATGGGGCATCAGAGACAAAACAGGGAGAGGAGGGCATTGTATAGACAAGGGGATGGCAGAGATGAAAGACTACATACAGCAGGGGCACTGATCAAATAAGTAAATATGATAATGGAATCCAGATTTGTCACTGTCAGATAAGCAAGTTATAAACATAAAAAGAGAAAACTAGAATAAACCCTTTGGTGTTCGTCTAGAATTGAACGTATCAGTGTAAACTCATGACTTCCAAACATAGATAAGATATAGATATAAATGTTTGATATGTATAGATGTATGTGCATATATTTCCTAGCTCTATCTGCTGACAGAGCCTAAGAACAGTGATATTCCAAAAGCAATGAGCATGACTAACAATTGGAGGTGACTTGTGAATAACATTTTCTATAAAATGAATGAAAACTTCTTGGAGAAATGGCTGATTCCAGGGCTGAGGAAGGGAAGTACAAGATGAACATGCAATATCTTGTGGCAAAAAGGAAAATAGTATTCAAAGAACGATGAAGACAGGTAAAATAATACAAAAGTCAGTTTGAAAATGCTTTCTCTCACTGGGCAAAATTATGTTGCAGCATAAAAGTTAAAAATGATAGTAAAGGGATTATAACCCACAGGATAAAACAGCAATCCATATTGATATAAATAAATGAATAAATTGAAAGCATACTAGTAAATGGGATATTTAAGCAATCGCCCCACAAAATACTTAAGTAGAAAGTGGAAAAGAATAACATTCTATAGTAGAAATATTAATCACTATTATATTATTATATAATATTATATTGTAGTAGAGTGTCATCACTATTAGGACAAATTGAAGTAGTGCCACTTGATAAACATATAATAAGATCACAGCATTTCTATGATATTCCTGACAAAGATACAAATCTGAATCTAATTATGAAGAAATATGAAACAAATCCAAATTTGCTACATAAAATCAATGGTTCATAATTGTTAGAACTGCTGAAATCATGAAAGTCAAGGAAAGTCAGAGGAACTGCTCCAGAATGAAGGACATTGTTTGGGATGGAAGGAGATTGAAAAGATAAGGCAATGATATAAAATGAGTGATACTGAATTGAATCATTTGGCAAAAAAGGATGCTATCAGAACAGCTAGCACTTAAAAAAATTCTTTTAAAATTTTATTTTATTATAGAGTTGTGGGGTGCAAGTCAGGAGTAGGTACATAAGTAATCTATGTGCAGGTGAAGTTTGGGCCTCCAACTGGTCCTCACTCCCCTGGTTTAGGAACAGGTACCCTTTAAAAAGTGTTTTTTTTGGGGGGGGGGAATCTTACTCTGTTACCCACGCTAGAGTGTAGTGACACGATCATGGTTCACCACAGCCTTGATGTCCTGGGCTTGGGCGATCTTCCTGAGTCAGCCACCCAAACAGTAGGCATGCACCACTACCCCTCGCTAATTTTTTTTGCGGGGGGAGGGGGTAGAGATGAGGTCTCACTATGTTGCCCAAGCTGGTCTTGGACTCCTGGGCTCAAGTGATCCTCCTGCTTCTACTTCCCAAAGTGCTGGGATTACAGGCGTGAGCCACTACACTCAGCCTAGAACAATTAGTGAAAGTTGAATGGAGTCTAAAGATTAGATAGTAATAATGTATCAATGTTAATTACCTGATTTTTTTTTTTTTAGTTAGATTTTCACTCTGTCGCTCAGGCTGGAATACAGTGGCATGCTCACAGTCACTGTAGCCTCGACCTGCTGGGCTCAGGTGATCCTTCCACCTCAGCCTTCCAAGTAGCTGGAATTACACGCACGTGCCAGCATACCTGGCTAATTTTTTGATTTATTGTAGAGATGAGGTCTCGCCAAGGTGCCCAGACTGGTCTCAAACCTGTGAGCTCAGGCAATCCTCTCACTTTGGCTTCCCAAATCGCTGGGATTACAGGCATGAGCCACCGTGCCCGGCAATTATCTGATTTTTACAGTTGTAGTATAGTTATTTAGAATATCCTTGTTTGTAGGAAATATACACCAAAGCATTAGGAGGTGACAGAATAACAGATTGGCAACTTAACTCTTCAAGCGCTATTAAAGGAGTTTCTTTGTATTGTACTCCCAACTCTTTTCTAAGTTCAGATTAAAAACAAAAAAGCTATTAAGTTCTGGCTAGGCATTGTGGCTCACACCTGTAATCCCAGCACTTTGAGAGACCAAGGTGGGAGGACTGTCTGAGTTCGAGATAGTGAAGCCTCATCTCTACAAAAAAAGAAAAAAGTTAGCCGGGCATGGTGGCACGCAACTGGTAGACCCAACTATTCAGGAGGCTGAGGTGTCCGGATTGCCTGAGCCCAAAAGGTCAAAGTTGTGGTAAGCTGTGATTGTGCCACTGCCTCCAGCCTAGGTGACAGAGTGAGAGACCCTGACTCAAAACAAAACTTAATGAATCTGAGTAATATACTTAAAAAATTTTAAATTCTTCTTGGATATGGACATCACAGGTACATTCTAAAGAAGAAATACAATCAGGAAAAATTACTGCAATTCTTATCACAAATGGGTAATTTCTGAGTACCTATAAATCAATATGGAAAAGATCAACAATTCAATAGAAAATTGAGCCAAGGACATGAATAATTCAGAATTAAGGAAATATAAATAAAAACTATAAGGAATTACTTTTTATCTAGCAGATTATCAAAGATCAAAAAGACCAATAATATACAAAATTTTACAAAAGCATAATATGAAGAAAAGTATTATAAAATAATATCAAGCAAAGTATTATGAATGCATAATATGAAGGAAACAACAGTTCTTAAGTACTCTGTGGAGAGCAATTTGGCAGTAGGTATTATTTAGCCATACCATTTCTGGGAATTGATTCTGCAGCTATATTCACGTGTGTGGGCAAAGTAGTACGTACCAAGATATTCACTGCAGTATTGTTTATGATACTCCAGGTAACAAACAAAATGTTCACCAATAAGGCTTTGTTAAATAAACTATGATATAGCTATACAATAGACTGCTATGTGGCTGTTACAGAATATAAAGTAGTTCTGATCCTTTTGCAGTTCCTCAGTGTGATGACGGGGTGCTCACACAAGTGTGAGATGTGCCTCCAACCTTGTTACAACGTCGGCACATTACCCATTTGACAATGAGAAACAAAAAACAAAATACAGTTCTATATAGACCGATGTACACCATCTCCAATATATAGTAAGTATAAAAATTGAGATAACCAGAGTATGTTTCATATTTATGTATGTTTTAAAAGCTATACATACATATGCATGTAGGGGTATATATTTCCTAATATATAAACTCCATAGGGCAGAGTCAACCTGAAGAGACTCCCACTGGCCACTGAAATAAATACATTTAAATCCATAAGTTCATAGTATATATATAATAATTATTTTGAAAGATGCTAGTGGAAACCAACCCATCATTGTGAAAATTGGTAGATAAAAAATAATCAACACTTATTAGTCCTCTCTTATATAAACAGAACCACCAAGTAACTAAGTATTAGATGAGGAGAAGCCTCTCTATAGAAACATTCTAGTAATGAAGAAGAAATAATAAAATTCAACGATCACTATTTTGTAATCTCTAATGAGTTGATAGATTTAACCACCATATACTGGTAGTCCCTAATATCACAAAAACAACCAGGAGATTATATTGTACCTGTTGAAAAAGCACAACCATAGTCTTGCGAGAAACACCAAACCTGAATCTGTTCAAACCTGTAAGAAACTCAACAGGTCAAGCTACCAGTTTCTTCAATGAATAAACTGGATGGGAAAAACAGTGGAGAAAAAACAAGCAAAATCAAAGCACACTGTTTAAGAATGTATACTTTGTTAATAAAATTATAAAGAAAAAAGCCAGAACATGATCACAGAAATTCTTTTAGTGGGAAGGGAGGGGAATATAATTGGAATGGGGTATATAAAAGGTTTCTATAGTGGCTAGTAAAGTTTCATTTCTTGACATGCAGATATTACAAGGGTAACTACTTAACTCAATAAGCTCTGTATTTGTTTTATATAGGTTTCCTGACCTGGCTACATTTTACAATAATAAAGTCAAAAAAGGGGGGAGCCTGTCAAAGTATAATCTGTTTTGTTTTGGTTTGAGACAGGGTCTTGCTCTGTTGCCTAGGCTACAGTGCAGTGGCATAACCTAGATTACTGTAACCTCTAGCTCATGGGTTCAAGTGATCCTCCAGCTTCAGCCTTCCAAGTAGCTAGGACTATAGGCATGTGCTACCACACCTGGCTAATTTTTACTTCATTTTCTAATCTACTAAAAATGAACAGTACCTTATAATTCACAGGCTGCTAAAAGAACTTAATTATAGAGTCACAGATTCAGAACACTCAGCAATATGCCTGAGCTCATATACAGAGTTTAATAAGTGTTCTAGTTATTACTATTTCATTTAAATATTATTCAATTAACACTTTCAAATGAAACTCTGAAAACCAAGTGAGTTTCCATGTACTATACTGTAATCAGAGAAGAAGCCACTGTGATACACCTAGACATCTGTGGAACCATCCCTTTGTGGACTTATATGTGATTAATTTCTATAAATGGTCAAGTGTGCTTGAAGGAACATCTACACTAATTTTTAGAGTACAGTTTAAACATGTGTAAAAGATCAACTTTCTTAACTGTGTTGTTCAAATATTCTGTGCCTTCAGTTTTGTTGACGGTGGTAGTGGTGGTTTACTGACTTTTATTTATTTTTTGCCTGCAAATTTTGCTTTATATATATGAGACAATATTATTTGGACACACATATTCAAGATAATTGTTTCTTTCTGGTGAATTCTTCCACTCATCATTATGTAATGGCTTTCTTTAATACTACCAATGATTTCTGCCTTAAAAATCTATTTTTGTCTGATAACAGTATTTTTCTTTCTTTCTTCCTTTTTTCTTTTTTTTTTTGAGTTGGAGTCTCACTCTGTTGCCCAGGCTGGAGTACAGTGACATACTCACGGCCACCCCAGTGGTAACTTGCTGGCCTTTGGCAATCCTTCTGCCTCAGCCTTCTAAGCAGCTGGAACTACAGGCGCATGCACTACCACACCCGGCTAAATTTTTATTTATTGTAGAGATGAGGTCTTGCCAAGTTGTCTGGGCTGGTCTTGAACCCGCAGGCTCAGGTAATCCACTTGCCTTGGTCTTCCAAAGTGCTGGGATTACAGGTTGAGCCACCAAGCCTGGCCAATAACAGTATTTTTCAATCAGCTTTTTGTTTTATATCAGCCAAGTATTTTTTCTTTTTTTTTTTTTTTTGAGTTGGAGTCTCACTTTGTCACCCAGACTGGAGTGCAGTGGCCGCTCCCAGCCACCACAACCTCAACCTGCTGGGCTCTGGTGATCCTTCCGCCTCAGCCTTCCAAGTAGCTGGAACTACAGGCGCGCGCTACCATACCTGGCTAACTTTTTGATTTACTGTAGAGATGAGATCTCACCAAGTTGCCCAGGCGGGTCTCAAACCCGCAGGCTCAGGCATTCCATTCACCTCAGCCTCCCAAGGCGCGGGATTACAGGCTGAGCCACCGAGCCCGGCTTCAAGTATTTTTTCAATCCTATATTTTCAACTTCTTTTATATGATTATATTCTAGATTTAATTCTTTTTAACCATTTGTTGCTAGATTTTTTCCTTTTCGGCCAAAATGAGAATATCTGATCTGAAATTTAACCCATCTAATATAATTCATGATTATATATATAATTCATGATTGTAAATATAATTCATGGCATTTTTAACTTCTAAAAGTTGATTTCATTTTTTTCCAAGTCTTAGTTTCTTTTTCACACTAATCTGTTACTTTATCATCCTTCATTTCTTCAATTTTTAAAAAAAATTTATTTTGAATTGGGGTCTCACTGTCTTCTATGCTGGAGTGCAATAGCATGATCATGGCTCACTGCCTTGACCTCCTGGGCTCAGGCAATCCTTCCTGGAGTAGCTGAGACTACAGGTGTGTGTCACCAAGCCCAGATAGTTCTTTCATTTTTTTTTTTTTGGTAGAGATGATGTCTCACTATGTTGCCCAGACTGGTCTTGAACTCCTGAGCTCAAGCAATCCTCCTTCTTGGCCTCCCAAAGTGCTGGGATTACAGGTGTGAGCCACCACACCTGGCCTCATTTCTTCAATTATTTTACACATGCATTATATATTCTTAGACTGTTCTATCACTGAGTTCGTCCTTGAATATTTGACTGGCAGGCACTTTTTCTAACCTTTATGCACAATTAGGAACATTATTTAAAGTTCTAGGCTGCATTCCTGGGTCTTTGTGCGGTTCTATTTTGAAAAGGCCCAAGGCCACATTTCCTATCCCCACTATGTGCAAAAATTTCTACCCCAGGCCCTTCAGGATTTGTATCTAGGACTAAAAGGCGCCTGTGCTATTGTATAGCAGCAACAGCTCCCACTTACTGCTTTAATTTATCTAATTTCTGGCACCTGTGAATTTCCTTCTTATCATTCATTCCTTAAAGTTTAGTTATGCATCTACAGTTTTATTTTCTTATGTATTTCATTTTGAGTACGCGCATGTGGGAGTAATATCTCTATCACCCTGGTTTGCTATACCCCCAGCAGTCAGTTTCTACTCAACTTTTCCATCCTATACAACCTCTTCCTCCTTTCCCTTTCCCTGTTTAAAATCTATAGAGCTTATTACTACAGATACCCACCCCCACCCCACCCTGGAATCTCTTCCTACTCATCATCAACACATCAAATATTAAAGACTGAAAAGGAAGGCTGGATGTGGTGGTTCACACCTGTAATCTCAGCACTTTGGGAGGTAGAGGTGAGAGAACTGCCTAAGTCCGTGGGTTCAAGACCAGCCTGGGAAATATGGCGAGACCTCGTCTCTACAATAAATAAAAAAAAATTAGCCAGATATGGTGGCACACACTTGTAGTTTCAGCTACTTGGAAGGCGGAGGCGGAAGGATTGCCTAAGCCCAGCAGGCTAAGGCTGCAGTGGTTGTGAGCATGCCACTGTACTTCAGCCTGGGCAACAGAATGAGACTCCTACTCAAAAAAAAAAAAAAAAAAAAAGACTGAAAAGGAATTCAGAGGTAAAAACAGGAAAGAGAAGGTGTTGTTAGTTCAGCTGCAGTGTGAAATACACAGTGATAAACTACAGAAGCTAGATGATTTAAATCATGTATACCATAGAAATCCCAACTTCCTATTTGTAAAGGTTGTTCTGTTCTAAAACACTTAAAGCTCAGTTCTAAAATTACTGCACTGAACTATGCTGAGGTAAAGAATATGTGCTAAATTTCTATATAGTTCTCATAATATATTACTGTTCTGAGAATCAGGTAGAAGATATTTAAAAAGGCATCATTCTTGAAAAGATTTCTTGGCTACCAAGCAAAGGAGAAAGCTTTAAAAAAAAAATCTCTAGTAATTTGCGTTTTCTTCATCTTCTCCAATAATACTAAATATGTACTATATTCCTTTGCTGTCTTATGTTATATTTACTTTTTTTGTTAGATGTCTTATTTCCCTAATAAAATTATACGCTCTGAGGGCAAGGGTTCTCTTTCATATTCTTCTTCAGTGTTTAGCTTGGTGCCCAACAAGTATCAATAAATGTTGATTCCTACCCATGGAGAACCCTTTAATTTTACTCAATTCAAGGAGTTTTCCCCAAAAGCCATCACTAGTGGCAGGCTATTGGGCTATGATGACCTTACATTCTATTTACACAAAAAAAGAAAAAAAAATCCAAGCAAGATATGCCTCAACTTCTTCCAACCTCCAAATCCACAAATAAGTTTACATGTACAGCCATCATTTTTTGTTCCTGCCTGAAATTATAGAGAAGTATCCCCCCAAGACAGAGTTGGAGTACACAAAAACAATCTGTTACATAAATAGGGGGACAGGGTGGTAGAAAAAAATTGTTACATAAATAAATACAACAATGGATAAAGCCAATGAATCATGATAGATACCAAACTGGCTCCAACCCAAGAACATAAAATTATGAAGGATTAGTTACTGTTTTGTGCCAACAAGTCTAACAACAAAACCGCAAAATAATTTTTTTGGTAAATTTTTTTTAACTTTATAGTTTTCACTTTTACATGTAATCATAGAATGCCAATATTTAGATGCCAAGCTGTAATCTAAGGACTATTAAACAAACCTCTCAATACCAAAAATATTTTATTTTAGCTGTTATTTACAGAAAACTTAATTTTTAGTCAGAAAAAAATTAGAGACTGACATGTCCAACAGAAACAGAATGCTATCCATATATTTCGTTGAATTTTCTAGCAGCCACATTAAAAAATAAAAGTGAAATTCTTTTATTTTTTATTATTTTTATTTTTTGAGCAGGAGTTTCATTCTGTTACCCAGGTTGGAGTGCAGTGGCATGAACATAGCTCACCGTAGCCTCAACCTCCTAGGCTCAGGCAGTCCTTCCACCTCAGTTTCCCAAGTAGCTGGGACTACAGGTGCACACCGCCACATGTAGTTAATATATACATTTTTTTGTAGAGATGAGGTCTTGTTACGTTGTCCAAGCTGGTCTTGATGCCTGGGCTCAAATGATCCTTCCACCTTGGCCTTCCAAAGTGCTGGTACTATAGACATGAGTCACCATACCCAGCTGTGAAACTAATTATAATGTATTTTATTTATCGTGGTGTATCTAAAATATTTCAACATGTAAATATAAAATACTGAGATACCTCACAATTTTTTTTAACACTAAATCCTTGAAATTAGTATTTTTTTTTTTTTTTTGAGTTGGAGTCTCACTCTTGTTGCCCAGGCTGGAGTGCAGTGGCATGCTCACGGCCACTGCAGTCTCGACCTGCTGGGCTCAGGTGATCCTTCTGCCTTAGCCTTCCAAATAGCTGGAACTACAGGCATGTACCACCACACCAAGTTAATTTTTTGATTTATTGTAGAGACGAGGTCTCACCAAGTTGCTGAAATTATAGGTGTGAGCCACCGTGCCCGGCCTATTCGTATGTATTTTTAACACAGCAAGTATCAATTCAGACTAGCCATATTTCAAGTGCTCAATAGCCACATGTAGTTAGTGGCTATCCTAATTAGACAGTGCAGACATATAAAGTCATGTGTCACTTAAAGCAGGCATATGTTCTGAGAAATGCATCATTAGGCAATTTTGTTGTGCACACACCACAGAGTATACTGACACAGACCTAGATGGCATAGCCTGTACAGCACTGTTACTGTACTGAATACTGTAAACAACTGCAACACAATGGTAAATAATTGCAAATCTATACATATCTAAATATAGAAAAGGTACAGTAAAAGTATACTATTATAATCTTACAAGATCACTGTTCTATAAGTAGTCTGTCACTGACCAAATGGTTATGTGGTGCTTAACTGTGTGTGTTAATACACACACACATATCCTTCATTAAACTTTTTATCAGTTCTCCTAAAGGACAGAAAATTAATATGTAATTTAAAAGGATGCTATATATTCATACATAATATCAATTTTATTTTATCATTTCTAGCTTTTACTACAAATCCTCTATTATAAATATACTAGAATCATCACTACTAATAGGAGCCACAGGGATAAGTAAAGACTTCTAGAGAATAAACATGATTATTTAACTAAAAAACAATCCTTCCTATCTTTGATAATAAATAGTTCTGAAAACTGATATAGGATTCAAATAAGAATCCCCAGTGTCTTTTGCCATCTAAGGTAGAACACTTTGATTGATACAGTTTTATAACTACCCTAAAGACTTGCAAAAAACATTGACTGGCTGGGGTTTAAAGTCTATACGTTCTAGGTTATAAACTAACCTAAAGTTAGAGAATAGTTTGTAGAATTTAATTTACAGAATTTTTTCCCCCACAAATACTATATATACACCAATTTACTTACCCATAGTAAAAGATGAGATAGGAAACTTAGGTAAATCTGTGCTACTAACAACTGTGTGTTTAGAAACAATTCCCAGTCTCACGGTGTAAAGAACCACACTTGACAACTGTTTCTAACACAGTTGGGAACTACCACAGCTTTTCTCTAACTACTAAAAAAAAAAAAAAAGATCCACGAACTGAAATAAAGACAAAATTCATTTTAAGTACTTTTAAATTTAAATGATTTACTTAAAATTTAAATACTTTATGGTAGGGAGTCCAGTCCAAAAGTAAAGTCGTTGTAAAAAAGTACTTTGTAAAAGCTTGACTTGTTGGTAAGCAGATGTTTCTGACTATATTTCCTGATTGTATTTTATATTTAGTTACAAATTTTCAAAATTTTCATTATTCAGGATACTGTTATATATACTTCTGTTAATGTATTAAATTATACACACACACATGCACATACACAGTTGAATTTTTACCACTATACAATGGGAAATACTTATTACTTATTACAATAGGAATTGCTAATAAATATAGACTGCTCAAAGAAAACATATTTGCCACTTTGACTATAATGGTCTTCAGAAGTCAAATCTTGCCATGCACTGTTCTAGGTACTGGTGAAACTGATCAACCAAACAGAATACTGTATTTGCCCTGTAAGAGCCTAAGACAGACACAGACAACTAAACAGGCAGTAAGAATGCAGTGTGTCATAGGCTGTACTAGGAATAAGCAGAAAGCACTATGGAAAGATCATCTAATCCAATCTTAGATAATATCTGGGTATTAGTGAAGGTTTCTTGAAGAAAGTCTTGAAGAAAGTCCAAACTGGAAGTTAGCCAAGCAGAAGGAACAGTGTAAGCGAAGACCTGATGGTGCTCACCTCTAGCACTGGTCCCAAGGAATTGCCGGTTACTCCATTTGGCTACACCATGCAGCAGAGGCCAAATTATGAAGGCTGCTATAAACACTAAAAACAATTTAGACTTCATCTTGAAAACAAAGGATAGTCACTGAAGTGTTTTAAAAAGAACAATGAAGTGCTCTGATTTCTCCTTCAGGAAGACCACCCAAACCAGTAAAAACAACTGGAAATAGGCAGCACTGCTGGCAGGAGACCAGTAAAGAAACTACAGCAGTAAGGCAATTGAAAAATGAATATGTGTATTTAAAAATTTCTGTGAACTCGGCTGGGCTCTGTGGCTCAGCCTGTAATCCCAGTACTTTGGGAGGCCGAGGTGAGTGGATTGCCTAAGCCCGCGGGTTCGAGACCCGCCTGGGCAACTTGGCGAGACCTCACCTCTACCATAAATAAAAAATTAGCCGGGCGTGGTAGCGTGTGCCTGTAGTTCCTGTTATTTGGAAGGCCGAGGTGGAAGGATCGCCAGAGCCCAGCAGGTCGAGGCTGCGGTAGCTGGGAGCGGCCACTGCACTCCAGTCTGGGTGACACAGTGAGACTCCAACTTAAAAAAAAAAAAAAAAAAAAATTTCTGTGACTTCATGAATTTGAATTTAATAAGAAAAATAAATGAAAAATTATTGAAATTGACAAAAACTTATTAACTTTAGTTTGATAAAAAAGTAATCTCTGGCCGGGCTGGTGGCTCAGTCTGTAATCCCACGCTTTGGGAGGCCGAGGTGAGTGGATTGCCTGAGCCCGCGGGTTCGAGACCCGCCTGGGCAACTTGGCAAGTACTCATCTCTACAATAAATCAAAAATTAGTCGGGCATGGTAGTGTGCGCCTGTAATTCTGGCTACTTGGAAGGCTGAGGCGGAAGGATCGCCGGAGCCCAGCAGGTCAAGGCGGCAGTAGCCAGGAGCGGCCACTGCACTCCAGTCTGGGCGACAGAGTAAGACTCCAATTAAAAAAAAAAAAAAGTAAGTCTCTGACAATTAGAAATTCAAAGATTAAAGTCCCTTGGGACTAGCAAAACTTTATTTTCATTCTCTTGTTACATATTGCATGCTGTATTTTCTCCCATTGCTTTAAAAAGAAAAAGAGGTGGAATAGCTCTCCCCCAAATGGAGCACCTTAAGTTGTCTTCTTCTACTCTCATATTTTTGTATGCTCAATATCCTTAAAGTCGAAACTCATAAAATAGATACAACTATTATTTTCTATTCTACCAAGCAAGAAAAAGTTATTAAAGTTAGTAATTTTCCATATATTTAAAACATTTTCAGGCTCAATCCAAGTTCAATTGGACAATGTAGTTCAAAAGTAGTTACACCCAAGTGGAAGCTGATACTCTGATATGACCAGAGTATCAAATGTATCATTAATTTAAGAACCAGAATGACTATGGCCCCAAATTAACAATTAAGAAAAACTTAAAACTCACTTTAGCCTAACTAGGATTCACAAAAGTTACCCACTAAATATTGTTAATTTTCATCTATTTGCTAGTCATTGTGAATATCAAGGGCCACTCAGGGACTTGATCTAGTAGGGGAGTGATACATATAAACAAATAATTGAAGCAATATAGTAAGTGGCACACCGAGGACACACACAGGTGTTATATAAGTATAAGATACGACACACAAGTCATCATATTTGCGTAGCTTAAAAGAAAACAGTTTAGCCTGTCCCTAATATTATTTTCACATGCAAATTAGAAATTTCTAGAAATTTTTTTTCCCCTTCACCTTCTCAGCCCAGCTTTTCCTGGCCAGAAAGAACTAGGAAGAGGTGGCCACAAACGTTTTTTGTTTGTTTTGTTTTATGAAGTACCCAAGAGCAGGAGTATAAAATATGAAGAGCAAAATGAGAATATGTTACATTCTTACAAGCATTAAAAGTTTAACCTTTCCTTTGAAAGAAGGAAAATGGACATCACCAGAAAGGAGGGAGGGGTGGAGAGGCTGGGCATCATCTGTTCTCTTTCTTTCACAGTTCCATAGTTAGACCATAATTTCTGGGACTGCAACATGATTTCCAGTAATGTTTTTACAAATCAAGAAATCATGCAGCAGGAAAGATAGCAGCCTGTTTTCCTGACGGGTACCTGAGGCTATTAAGGTTAAATGAAACACTGAAGGTTAGAGAGCCAGTCAGTGGTAGCAAAGTAATTTTTAAGTCAATGGACTCCAAGTACAATGTTTTTATTTTTACTTTTCACTACAAAGTAATTTGAATGTATTAAAAAATTTTTCTACATAATCAATACAAATAATAATAATAATGACAACACTAACTGGAATGATAAATAGTACTATTAGCTGGGTGTGGGGCTCATGCCTGTAATCCCAGCACTTTGGGAGGCAGAGGTGAGAGGACTGCCTGAGCCCAGGGTTTGAGACCAGCCCGAGCAACCTGGTGAGACCTTGTCTTTACAATAAATCAAAAAATAATTAGCTGGGCATGGTGGCTCACATTGTAGTTCTAGCTACTTGGAAGGCTGAGGCAGAAGGATCGTCTGAGCCCAGCAGGTCGAGGCTGTGGTGGCCGTGAGCGTGCCACTACACTTCAGCCTGGGAGACAGAGTGAGACTCCAATGCAAACAAACAAATAAATAAATAGTACTACTACTACTACTACTACTACTACTACTACTAATAAAACGGACTGAAAACTGACATGTATAGGCACTACTGTTTCAAGTGTTTTATATACATATTAACTCAGTGAATCCTCTCATCAACTCCATAAGGGACATATTTATCACTCCTATTTTATAGATGAGCAAACCAAGCAAAGAGAGGTTAGGCAATTTAAGGTCACACAGTATTTTTTTTTCTTTGAGTTGGAGTCTCACTCTGTCACTCTGGCTGCAGTGCAGTGGCATGATCATGGCCACCACAGCCTCGATCGGCTGGGCTCAGGTAGAGTGAGACTTCAATTCAAAAATAAATAGTTGGAACCACAGGCATGTGCCACCATGCCCAGTTAATTTTTTGATTTATTGTAGAGACGAGGTCTTGCCATGTTGCTCAGGTTGGTTTCGAATCCCTGAGCTCAGGTAATCCTCTCACCTCTGTCTCCCAAAGTGCGGGATTATAGGTGGAGCCACTGCGCCCGGCAAGGTCACATAGTATTAAGTAGAAGAGGCAGAATTTGAACTCAGATGGTCAAGCTCCAGAGGCCCATACTCTAAACCACTGAGCTACTTAAATATAAATTAGTTGTGTTAAATAATACTGGATATACTTTGTATGTGGAGACAGTATAGCACTATGACTAAGGATACATACTCAAAAAAGACTGCTGCTGGCTCTTGGTTAGATTCCTGGTTTCACAGCCTTTAATCTTGGACAAGTTATTTAACCTCTTCAACTTAACTTCCCTCACTGATTTTCAGTTCATCTAGAAAATGGAGACAATCATGGTGCCTATCTTAGAAAAACCATTGTGAAGGTTAAGTAAGAGTGATAATATTTAACACAGCATAGCCAGGCATGGTAGCGCACCTGTAGTTCCAGCTACTTGGAAGGCTGAAGTGGAAGGATCACCTGAGCCCAGCAGGTCAAGGCTGCGGTGGCCGGGAGCATGCCACTGTACTCCAGTCTGGGCGACAGAGTAAGACTCCAACTCAAAAAAAAAAAAAAAGTACCTGGCAGAGATGACATCCAAATGTTAGCTATCATAATTGGGATGGGATACTGAAAGTTAGCAAGGTGTACTAAAAATGTATTTTAAATCCAGCTAGAAACTTTAAAAAAATTATTTAATTTA